>JBBKCR010179734.1:0-14506 GCA_037577295.1 Ladigesia roloffi | reverse complement strand
ATATATAATCACTGCAACATTTCATATTCAATATTCCCACTGTTATAACTTGAAGTAGGCCTACCGTCCACTGTAAGATGTTTTTACTTCATTCCCAATGGTACTCTCTTTCATAAGTGGCATATTAGAAACCAAGGTAGTCCTGCAATGGTCCTACAGTCTATGCCAAGGGTATTCAATTAAAAGTCACCGAGGTCCAGTTATTACATTTCGTTCCAGTAGAAGGTGGGAAATTAAGTCCATCTTTTGTCTTATAGCCTTCCCCATGTCCACATGTTCATACAGTTTACTCGGGGTGCTGGCAGAAATCTTGGGCTCCATGAAAGATTAGAATCCCCCCCCCCTTCATTAAGATAATATTACTAGCCACTCTGTGGACACTGTTTGGTGAAGAACCGTTTACTGTCCCAGTGCACAAAGTTTGCTCCATAAAGTCATCGCTGGATGAGTTCAGTAAGGTAGAATTTTAGTTGCCCTAACAGAGTCCTGACCTCAACCTTATCCAAAACCTTTCGGATGAACTGGAATGGAGATTGTGAGCCAGGACTTCTCGTACAACATCAGTGCCTGACCTCATAAATGCTCTACAGAATGAATGGGCATAAATTCCCACAGAAACTCTAAAAAATTTAGCAGAAAGCCTTCCAAGAAGAGTGGAGGCTGTTATAGCTGCAAAAGGGGACCAAATCCATATTAAAGTCTATCTGTTGGTGAAATGGGCAGGCGCCCCAATACTTTGGCCAATTTGGTGCATATTTACTGTTGGACAGGGTGACACCAGTCCTGCAGGGCTGGTTTCATTAACCCCTAAACCTAACACTCTCCTCACACACACTCTAAACATGGCCATCAACAGGTGAGTAGTACCAGGTGTGATTAAGCAGATGAATCATGATACTCTGCTGAACTCCAGGATTCCAGGGCAAGATTTGGTGAATCACAATGGTTTGCTTTGTTGTCCTAGTTTTTAAAATGTAAATACCCTGCTCTACATCAATTTGAATTACATTATATTAACTCTATGACAAGTAGCTCCAAGCAGCTCCAAGATTTTATTTCTCACCACAAGATGTCACTGAAACCAAAATGACATTTGATAGAAGTTCATAAAATGAAAATCATAAAAAAATCATAAAAATCATCATTGTCTGAGCAGTTTCTTTGCAGACCTCATGCAAGTTTGCATCCAAAATCTTTTGTACATTGACTGGGACCCTTTTTGTGCAAGAATTAGAGGGCAAAAACTTTATGTGCCCACTTTGTGTACAAGGGAAGAGGACGTCATGTCTCACTAATAAAAGTCTTCCTGTAACCTCCCTGTAATTAAATGTTCTTGATTTTTTCCACCTCTGACCACTTCCTCTGAGTCTTAGAGCCTAAACTGATGAAAATAATGTTACCATATTTTGCCTTCCCCCTGTTCCACCCACACCTAACACCCAATAACCCATGCAGAACTGCATTCTACTTTCAAAGATAATAATCACAATAATATATAAGGAAAGGGTTACAGAACACCCTGTAAAATACCAACCCTGTGAAATTTTTTGCTGCATATCACAATATATTGCATCATTTTAACTGAGAATAATCTGTTGTTGAAATTATAGTTTTTAATGCAGTCCTTGCCATCATATTCTATGGTTTATGGAAGGTTTTTATTCTACACATATTTCACAAAAACCCACCTAACTTCTTGCTCTTAAAAAGAGAAACGCCTTTCTTATAATCACTGGTATCAATCACCAGGATTTCTTGAAGTCAGTGAAGATCACATGGCGGGGGCAGAGGGATTAAAAAATCACCAGCACTTTTAATCTTGTGGCCAGATTTGCTGATACAACTATTCGGTTTTTGTGTATCAGGACAAAAACATGCTTCACTATCAAAAAACAGTCACCACTAGGGGTCAGAATTGACAAAGAATCCACAGCGGAGGAGAACACATTAGGAGAAATACCTGATAGTCGGGGGCGTATCAAGGTCTCCAAAAGTGGAGATGTTTTGGGATGAGGAAGCCAAGTTACAAAAACAATTTAATACAGTTTGGTCTGACGAATGTGTGTATGTGGGGGTGTTGAAGCCCCCCCAACCCCACCCCGTATGCTACTGTACGCAGGATCAACTCCTATGCAAAACTCACCACAAATCACTATTATACACCAAAATGCCATAACATTAAAACCACATGCCTTATATTGTATTGTTCGTCCCTGTGCTGCCATAACAGACCACTGAAGGGGTGCGTTTGGATTGGTCAATATTAACTGAATTAAATTGTCTAGGACATCCCACAAATGCCCCACATGTCAGAGTACCATCAGCACAAGTGCTGTGACAAAAGGCTTCCGAGCAAGACTTTAGATCAGAACATCACCCATATAAGTAATTTTATTCTCAAATATGACAAGGCCTTTACAGACAAGCTTATGACAGGACTATCAACTCCAGCCCATCACAGTCTTTGCCTGGATGCAAGTTAATCATATGAGACATCCTGCTGCGTGCAACATGCTTTTTATAAACTAGAATTTTCCTCAAGGCCACATTATCCTGGAAACAAGCTGCTTTGCTTCTCTGTGCAAATTGAATTGCAGTGTAAAGCGTATATGATGGAGAGAATATTGTTTAAGGGGTGAAAGAGCAGTCCTTTTTTATTTTTTCTGTACTTTGATTACTTGTGAAGGTAGAGATCTCAGAAATGAGCTCGTTATACTCTTTCACTTACATAACTTGCAGAAAAAGGCATTTAAAATAGTGTTATAAATAATTTTGTGGGGGTATTTTGGCATTAAATATAAAAGATATATTATTTAAGATCTACTTTAGGATTTTAAATTGCATTTATTAAATATATAATGTTGCAGTTTGTGAAGGCTGTATCTGAAAACAGGTGCCACGAAATAGATTTGTAATTAAATATTTAAATGTTTTTGTGCATACACATTTTTTTGGGAAGTTTTAGCCACACCTGGCTTGTATCAGACATTGGTTTGTTGCACATACTGAATGATTCGACTTGTTTTCAGGTTTTATTGTGTAGCAGAACTGCAAAATATAGCACAGAACAGTGCAAAATTAGTGTAAGCTGCTGTTCTGGCTGCTATTGTGAAAGCTCTGTGTTCACACTGGAATAAACCAATGAACAATGAATAAAATGTACTGGAATACATTTTCAGGGTGCCACACATACATTGGCCATCATGTTTCTGACTCATATCTGTAATATATATATCTCCCTATATAATGTTTGAATACACCATTAACAGCCATTCATGTGTTCTTGCTTCAACTTCTTTTTAAAGACACTACATCAGATCGCTGCATGCTATATTTTTATGCTTGGCTGGTCTGGACTGCGGCAAAAGCAATGAAGCAAGGAAGAGTTATAATGTCCTGAAACATGTCAAAATCCATATAATTACGTATTGAGATGCTGTGGCTGGCCTGCAGCAACTCGACTGTAGAAGTCAGGCGATTTTGTTTTGTTTATATAACATGGGGTTGGTTGTGAAATCTGGCAATAACAACGACAGCTTTTAGGAAGAGTCACTAATCACTTGGGAAGTGACAAGCAAATAAAAGTTCTATGCAATATTGTAGGCATGAAATGAGAAGGGAAAATGGTCCAGGCCCCATAACTCCACTGCGTGTTTATGTTAATCATACAGCAAATACAAATACAGGTTAACCAGTTAAATGCTTTAAACTCTGTGGCAAATGAACTATATAATGCAAAATTTAGGTCCATATAGACATGTTTCAATGAATAGGGATGGGGGATGGAGTTACAATATTTGCCAAGTCTGATATTATATGTAACAGTGAAATCAGTAGTGACATTCAGGGGCATCAGAAGCATTTTTAAAGTAAGTGGGACACGTGGGGGCGGGGTTTGGTCATGGGGCGGGCTTGTTACGTGCGTGCAAAGTCTCGTCATTTTAGTGGGAGGGGATGTTTGGAACCCCCTGCTGAATCTTTAATTTTTTGCGAAAGGATCCACCCCTCTTAATTGATAGAAGAACACACACCACTGGAAATCCACTCCGGGTTTTCCTCCAACTAACCGCAGGCAAGTGAAGTGAATCATCAGTGCACAGACAGGCTGCTCGGATTTCCAGTGGTGTGTGTTAATCTATTGATTTAGTGGAGTGGATTCTTTTGCAAACAAAACTAAATGGCAATGCCGCCCATGTTGGCATTGCACATGGAAATATTCTTGCATAAGGGACATAGTAATGACCTAAGTATTGATTGTACATGATATGAATATTGCACATAAGCAGAATAGAAATGATATAGCATGGAATGATAATTATTTAGCATTGGTCTGAGCAGATGTTGTGTGTGAAAGGGGAGGAGTTATAGAGTTATAGAGTCTGATGAGTAGATGTGTGACAGGGGGAGGAGTTTGATGACAATGCAGAGGATGGATTTTCAATGACATTTTCAGTTTAATGCTGGTGAGTCTATGGAGTCAGCTCTATGCTTATTATGGTGCTCACTTTCCTGCACTGAATTTAATCTAAATACTGACATTTTGTTAAGACATTTACTTAAGATAAAGCTTGTATACCTCTGGTCAAGAGACACAGCTCTGTATATTTTAGTGATGGGGCCGAGACCGAGTCAAGACCGAGTTTTTGAAGATTCGAGACCAAGACGAGACCGAGACCAATGGTTTTCAAATGCAGTCGAGTCCGAGTTGAGACCGAGTCTTTGAGGAAGCAAGACCAAGTCGAGACCAAGACCATAAAAACAAATCAGTTTTCATATCCATGATTTAATATTGCCCCAGTTAATAATGAACACTTAGAACTAAAAACTAAACTTAAATAAGAATTGTTTACAGGAGCCGTCCTGTACACTTTTAAGGGAGGGAGGTCTACTGAACCTCTTCATGTGACTTTTTACTATCTTTAATATGATTTATATCACAGTTAGGACCTGTAGAGCAAATTCACATTTGGTAGTGGTATGTGTAGATTAGCAGGCTACTTCACACTATAATTATGTTATAATTTTGCGAATACAGTAGAACATAATATTCAACATTCTTTAAATCTTTATTTCTTCTTGAGTAAATAATGATCACAACTGCAATCTCCCCACGCCAAACAAAGACGTAAACCCATTACACAAACATGCACAGTGTAATTTTCAAATAATGTCAGTCAACATTCCATGCATTTTAAAAAATATTATTATTATTATTATTGTAATGATGGATAATTGTTGGAGTTTTTTGTTAACATGAACATATAAAAAATAAACTGGTCTCGAGGACTCGCTCTGAAATTATGAGTCCTCCTCTTTCTACTGTTGTCCGAGACCGAGTCAAGACCGAGTCTTTGAAGGTTTGAGTCCGAGACGAGACAGAAAAAGCAGAAAATGGTCTCAAGACAGGTCTTGAGAGAAAATGACAAGTTCGATTCAGAGTTCTGGTCTTGTGTGTGTGGAGTCTGCATTTTCCCCTCATGGTCGGGGGGGTTTCCTCTGGGGTCTCCGGTATTTCTTATAGTCCAAAGATATGCCCATCAGTTGAACTGGGGATTCTGATTTGACCGTAGGTATGAGTGTGTGAGTGAAAGGTATGTGTGTGTTTGTATGTGTGTGTGCACCATGTAGTGGGCTGGCACCCCACCTGGGATGAGTCTATGCCTCATGCCTGCAGTCCCTGGGATAGGCTCCTGGTTCCCCTGATAAGTTCCCCTGGTTAGGATTAAGCGGTTACTAAAATAGAATGAATAAATGACAGCAATTAGCCAGAAAAGGCCACATTAAATTATGTTTTTTGGAGCATGCGTGGTAGGAGCCTAGGGGTTAGGGTTAGGGCTATGAACACGATGATCACAAGGTTCAGACTCACTCTTTCTACCACTTTGAACTCAAGTAAGACACTTAACCCTCGGGAGCTCCAGGGGGACTGTCCCTGTAACCAATGACTGTAACATTTGAGGATGCGTTTATTTGTTTTTACCAAGAAAATCCATAATGTAATTTCACCATTCTTCACTTTTCACTGTGTGGTGGAGTTTAGCCCACTGCCAGCTCCAGAATTATAAAAGAATTTATCACGTGGGCATATTAAGTATGTGCATGTCCACAGGCCACTGTAGCCCTGGAGTGTGTTCAGTGAACCTTTTCACAAGAGATATGAGGTGACATGGAACTGATGTGTGAATGTTCCCTAGGGTAGACAGGAGCTTATATCCATTTATGACTATTAATACATTTAAGACTGTTAACTCTGCACAAACAAGTAGGAGAAAGTAGGAGAAATTTACTTCAAAGGGGCCTGTCTCAGACTAAATGTAGTGCTACAATAGGGCAAGGTTTTTATGAAATAAGTACTCTGCACACAATATGAATATATCTGTATATACATAATTTAAAATATAAAAAGCTGATTAGGCAAAACCGAAACATTTCAATGAAATTCAAATCTTTCAAATCTTATTCAAGTTTGTATCAGCCTGACCAAACAGACTACACTAAAATGTACTTTTGCCACCGGTGCTGCTCGGCGTCTCAGCATGCTTCTGCTTTGGGAAGAAGAGCAGCACCCACAGCAGAGCGTTCGGCGCTGAGAACCAAATTCACCAAACTAGGGGGTTAAGGGCCCAACTCCCCACCTAATAGGTGAGAAAGTGTTTGCTCAAAGTTTTCTCTTAGGTGAGATTTAAAGGCACTCTGGGTTGAAAGACCATGATTTGAATCCGAAAATAGTAGAAGAGCGAAGAGTACTCGAAGTTTGGCTTATCTCTTTGTCCAGCCAGAGATAAAAGGGTGCCAAGCTGATTTCTGGGCCGCTACCAGACAGTAACAAGTCACTTGTAACATTGTGGGTGTACATGGAGGTTCGCGAGCTGGTATCGCTCCTGGAGGGTTTTGTGTGTACGTGTTGGTATTCGTAATGTTTTGTAGGATATTTGTAGTTCGAGGCTCAGTCCCACGAGGGTTTGAGTCCCTTTGTGGTAACACCAGACAGGGGGCAAGACAGAGAACACAGGAGAAAGCGAAGAGGGAGGAGAAATCTTTGTGATGAACAGATGAAGTTCACAAAACAGACTGAACCAGTGCAAACAGGCCAGCATACACACAATTTACACACACACAGGGAGATTTTAGATAATTCAGAATCTAAAAATATAGACTCAGGAAAAATGTTTGTATCGCTTGTTCCCAAAAGCTAGCTTAATGCCATACATGGCTGGCCTACAGAATCGTTGGTATATTCTGGGGCTTTGACCTCTATTGTGCGTAAATAAAGTTTTACAGACGTGCAGCTGAGTGGAGAAACTGCATTTACCTCCACAGCAAGTGGAGAAGTGGTAGAAGAACACTTCTCAGTACCTGTTTCTTTTTTCCAAACTGATAATCCAGGTGTGTTGCTTGAACACTCCTTTTTAATATCTGAGTTAACATTGTGGGACAAGGATTGATATGTAAACTGAGCATTTAGATGATGTGTGGAACCGGGGTAATTTCAAATTATGGGAAATTAGGTTCAGGTTGCATACACAGAGGAATGTTCCAAACTTAAGAATAATTTGAATTGATCAGATTAGTTAGAACCTGGGTAATTAGGTTCAGTAATTTTTTTATATATATTGCTTGTTTTCAAAATGCCAGTTTAAGATCCTAGCATTAATCTCACCATTCTGAGGCAATAATAAATTATGTTGTGCATAGGGTACACACTGAGTGCCAGCGGAGAAAGTGAGAGTAACAGAGAAACTGCCTATGTGATGGACATCCAATTTTTTTGCCTGAGAAGTGTGTTTTAATCCAGTATGTGAATGATTTGTTGGTCTGTGCACGACGGCTGAGCTTTGTGAGAAAGCTAAATCTCTTAGCTTTCCTCGCAGAGCAGGGGCATAAGGCATCGAAATCTAAACTTCAGTTTGTGCAGGAGAAAGTTAAATTTTTGGGTCATGTCCTTACAGCTCAATCTAAACAGCAGGCTACAGACTGTGTGGAAGCCATACAGGATGTTCCCAGGCCTGTCACTGTGAAATAGCTTTTTAGCTGGCTGGGAATGATGGGCTACTGTAGAACTTTCATCCCTAATTACAGTGCTTTAGAACATCTTTTGAGAGAACTGACGCAAGAATTACCTGGTTCTACTCAAATTCAATGGACTGAAGAGGCTCTTTTAGCCTCTAATGAGATTAAGGTGGCACTGCCTTAACCATTATTGCAGTAGTAGTTATATGTTGAGCTCCTATTATGGTCTCTTGTGTACGCAGGGCAATGCCTTCTACTCTAGACGCTATGACTAATCATACACTCGTCCAGATGCAGTTTATGGATAAAAATTAATTAATAAGATCTCATGTACATGGCAGAAGGTGATTCTCTTTTTGAGCTGAATCACAATGAGCAGGAAGTGTAAACATCCATATGCATTAATGAAGCCTACATCGACAGGGAAACCAGGGTTTAGGTGGAAACAACAATTGTTTAAAAGGGGGGAGAAAAGTTTAATATTATATTCATTAATCAATATGGATCACAATTGTTTTTCTCCAATCATCATTTATTTATTTATTTAAGTTCAGTGATTTAGATTCCTTTTGACAGTTAACCTCTTGCTTACCACAAGAGAGGGACATTTGAGTGAAATATTCTGACCAATACAAGTATTTAGTTAAAATGTAGAAATGATGTGGCATGTAAACCAGCAATGTCACGACAGGCAACAAATGTTTCAAATAAGTCTTGTTTGATTTTTCAATCAATCTTTTATTTTCATATTTTTTGTTTTCTTTCTTTTTTTTTCAAATTTTCTTTTTAGTATATGTTCAAATGTGTTTTAATGGTACACAAGGTGTTTAACTAAGTACATAGTTGGAATTGGATCACTATGCATCATAGCGCATACATTTTTATAGGGTTTAATCGTAAGCATTAGAGATTGAAAACCATTTGGGGTTTTGTTCTTTTCAGATATATGACCATTTAAGAACTGAATTGTGTGTGTGAGAAATAGTTCAGGCTAGAACACAGACATAAACCTAAGCCTGGAGCTGATAAGGGAATAGTCTCTAAAGATAAAAAAGTTTCAGTAATCTACACATATCTAAAACAACACATTCAAAGTCATATTTTCTTTCAGTTTTGTGGGGATTTTGTCTCATATTTCAGCTGTAATTTAGGAAGGGTTATAACAGCCCTATTGATCTCTTGTTATTTAAGTTCACAAGGATATTCATCCTTTTTATCCGGGTTGACCGGAATAGGATATGTTTCTCTATGTGAGTCACGGTTCCTCTTGAGGTTTCTGCCTGCAGAAACAGGAAGTTTTTCCTCACCTCTGTCACTCAATAGGGACTGGGACCCTAGATTGTAGAAAGTAATTGCTGACAAATTGGTCATAAAGCACCATATCAATAGAGGTTAAATGGGGTACTTTTACACAAACTTTGTGTGTAAAGAGAAGCATGGATAATTTTCAAAGCAAGTACCAATTTAGCCTTTAACCTTAACTATCTATAAGATAATTAAAAGAGGCTTATTAGGATATTCTAGCAAACCTAGTATGGGTAAATTTAGTGATGTCAGAGAAAATTACAAAATAAGGTGTTCTGAATAGATTATCTTCATATATTTTTGATTTGGCAAGGTAGTATACTTGTTGTTTCAATATTCTCAAATATAGTGATAGTCATGTAGATATTTTCTAGTACAAGAAAAATACATTAATTTCCTCTGAGTAGACACCCAGTACATTTTTAGATCACTTACAAACAGTGGGTTTTATATTTAAGGGATATTTTGATTCAGAATCTATTTAGACTAGAGTTAGCAAAGTAATTTGTTTTTTTGCAGGAGTACGAGTTAAAAAAAAAGAGAAACTGTTCAAATGCACAGGTGTATTCTTTAAGTCTACGTTGAAAATGTGATTAGTATATTTAGAAAAACAATTGCATATGGTTGTTTAAGGGGGGAATATGTTGGAGAAATTAACATTTTCAATCATTTTATTCATTTATTTCTTTATTTTAATTTATTCTTTTACATGTATTCACACTCAGTATTCAGTCAGTGATTCAATGATTCATTTATTTAGTTCCTGAGGGGTGTGTGATTCATTTAAGGTTAGAAGTTATGGGACATATGGTCTCCATACCATGCATGTTAGAAGCAACTGTCATGAATGGGGGCGCAAGCCCTCATCCATGATTTCCCTCGAGGTACTTCAGGCTGGCAGGGAGGAACAGGAGACCGGGAATCCATTTAGTGTATTTTATTAAACAAAAGTAAAAACAAGAAAAGAAAAGAAGGCACAATGGCCAGCAGGAAATAATAACATGACTAAACGAAACTAACAGAAACATACTTATATACAAAACTAAATGAGAATCAAACACTAAACAGGTGAGCACGAGAGACAGGTGGAATTAATGATGACTGAAGTGCACACAGATACACAGACACGTGATACACAAACCAAAACAGATCTAAACATATCAAAATAAGAGTTTGTGAACATAAACATGAAAAACCCCAACAAAAAAGCAGTGGGAAAACGGTCACTACTGACTGAACCGTGACAGTACTCCCCCCTTAACGACCCCACTCCGGGACGGCATAGTCCAGAAATGGAATTGCACCCCCACAAAATCCAGAATAACCCCCAAAAAAACAAACACGGGCGGGCGGGTTGGTGACAGCGGGGGCAAGGACAATTCCCCCGTACTCCTCTGCGTCTTTCCCTCAATGTCCGTGAGGCCGGTCTGTTGTCCCTCCAGCCTGGGTGACGCAGATGTGGATGTGTCCCTGCTACACGGTCCAAGTCCCTTCCTCTGGGACTACACAGAGTAAAGTGGTGGCATCTCCATCATCTGGCAGGCCTTCGGCTGGCAGGGTGCTCTCTGTCCATTAGTCCAGGCTCTGGGACTCCAGCCCTGCTTAAAACTCTGCGTGAACAGGCCGGCAGTCCCCTATGGGAGACTTGTCGGGCTGCTCCTCATGCCCCTTAATGTCTGGGAGGCATCCTTTTTCAGGAGGCAGTCCGCCCACTCCATGCGTCCTTTGTTGACCGGACTGTAACTTCCTCCAGGAGGCAGGATGGGCGGATCCAGCTGTCCGGGGGAACCCCTCTAATCCTGAAACCACCCTCACTGGCCCCCACCCATTCACCCTATGCTCCATACGCCCCCCCAAAAATACGTGGGTATTTTTTTGTCTTCTGAGTGCCAAGGATGGCCTTGAAATTCCCCTACTAGCCCCCCTAGGAACCCCAATAGCAAGGCTAACTCTGGGGATATGGGACTGACTGGACCTGGGTAGGCAGGCTCGGGGCTGGCAGGAGCATTACAGGCCGGTGCTGGGCAGGCCGGCACAGGGCAGACAGGCTCTGGGCAGACAGGCGCTGGGCAGCCGGGCGCTAAGCAGACAGGCACTGAGCAGGCAGGCATTGGGCAGACAGGAACCCCTGCTAGTCCTCCCAGAAACCAGGCCAATGCCAACAACATAGAGTGGACTGGGGCTTCTGAGCTACCATGACCAGGGGCTACAGGGACGGGGCAGACAGGAATAAGACAGGCAGGACCCTCTGGGACAGGACCGGCTGGAACTCCACCATCCTGGACTCCACTGCCCTGGACCCCTTGTTGACCATAGCAGTACTAATGTGGTCTCGTGCTCTGGCCAATCCAGCATGAGGACGTGCTCCGGCTGCTTCAGCGTGAGCTCGTACTCTGGCAGGTCTAGAGCAAGGACATGCTCCGGCCGCTCCAGCTTGGGCTCGTGCTCTGGCAGGTCTAGCGTGAAGGCATGCTTCGGCTGCTCCAGCGTGGGCTCGTGAACCCGCAGCTCCAGTGCGGGTTCTTGTATGAGCTGTTAATCGGCCATGCCATGATGGAGGTTGGCGGTGGCCGTGGTGTAGATTGTGGAAGCCACGGGCACTCTGCGTCTCTACTAAACAGGTGAGCACGAAAGACAGGTGGAATTAAACACTTGCTACACCAAAACAGAACTAAACATGTCAAAATAAGAGTTTGTGAACATAAACGTGAATAACCCCAACAAAAAAGCAGTGGGAAAACGGTCACCACTGATCGAAATGTGACAGCAACTTTATGGTCATGTTTCTCCTACCACATTCTGCTGTCTTGTGTTCACTCTGACGCCAGATTCTAATTCCTAGTCATAACATGTGAGCCTTTAAAGCTGAAGTTCCTTCCATTTTCCTAAATTGGGCATGGTACCAGGAGAGATGACGGTGCACTAAAGCTTTAAGGGACATTTTCCTATAAAACCTGTAAGGAAAAGGAAGGTGGGAGACGACTTCGGGGACTCTTGAGAGACGAATTCAGAAGCTCTTAAGAGACCCTGAACTCATCCTCTACACTTTTGCAATCGTGTTATAAACTTTTCTGATTTTTCTTGAGCAAAGCATTCCTCTGTTATTTTTGGCTGGGGTCTTCTCACCTGTATCAAGCGATGTGTCGAGTTTCTTTCAAATAGATTCTTTGCACAGAATATTGTGCTTATTCCTAATCAAAAGGAAAATTAATAACCCTATTTAGGAAAATGACATTATTGTGACGACCACCTCACCATCGCCCCGTAGATCCAGGTCCCCGTCCCCCAAGTATTAGGTTTCCCTTTTATCCTTGTGTTCTGTCTTCCCGTAGTTCCCGTCTGTCCCTATATTTCTGTCCACCCTACATTGGTTCCCTTGTGTCCCTACCTAGTGTGTCTGCTCCTTTTGTTTCCCGTCCCTCTGATTAGTTTCACCTGTTCCTCATTTCCCTTCAGTCCATTCTCTGTATCTGTCTTGGTTCATGTTTCGCGTGCTTTATTACTGTTTGTGTTTCCCTTGCAGGTTTGTGTTCCTCATCCTTTTTCTTAGAGGTGTGCTCTCTCCCGCACCCTCAACCAGTGTCTCCGGTTCCAGTTCTGGTTGAGCTTTATCCAAGCTCCAGTCTTTGTTTTGTTTTGTTGTTCGTTTGAGGAGCAGGGATCTGGGTACCCTGTTTAGGTCTTGGTTTTGTCTTGTTTTGTTTTTGTTTATTCCAAGTTGGGGCAGGGTTATTTATGTTATATTTGTTTATCTGTGCCATTGTCTTTATTAAATCCATCTAACGTGATTGTGCGCGTCCTCCCCTTTTCTTCTCCTATAGAAACCCGTGACAATTATACCAGTTAGAAAAATCTATTGTTTATCTTTCTATTTTTCTGGGTATGTAAATTTTAGAAATGATCACCCATGAAAAGTGCTGAAAATAGTTTGGTGGGGTGACTTATTACACACAAAATTATATAATTAATTCAAAAGTAGTTTATTGTGCTTTTTTATTTTTAAAGCATTGCTATATGAACAAAAGTGCATTCACCTATGTTTTGCAGATACTTTAAAGACATTAAGTGCTTTTTAACAGCAGTATTCCATTTTACAGTTACACAGCAGCAGTTGAACTATTTCTGTAAACCTCAACCTAAACATTAATTTAATGAAATCAAATAAATCCAATGCAGTATCATTAAAGTCTCTATTGGTGTAATGGTTGGGCATCCCATTACTTTTGGCCACTCCAAAACACCTCAAATTAAATTAGATTAAAAGCCATAGGGCCCGATAATGCACAGGGTGCAACGTGCATACGTGCTTTCGTCACTTTCGCAACCAATCATTGCTATTTTGTGTGAGCGCATTGTTCATTTTTTCCAGCAGAAATGTACATTGTCATTATAGTAGATGGCATTGCGCTGGTTAGTGCGTGACCTTGAAAAGTAGGGGTGTGGCCAGGCACATAGCTCGAATTTGCTATTTTCTGAGAAGTGAAAGTCATTGCGCCACTGACTAAAAAAAACCTGGTCTCTAGTCATTTGCGCATTGTTCAAAGGCTATAATATGTACACGTGGAACGTGGAAGTGTTGACAATGCGCCTAAACGCAGCTTCTTTCAGAAGCAGGAGCGAGCAGAGGCGCACATTTTAAAAACATTTTCATGTGAGGGAAAACTTCGAAGGAAGTCCTGAGGGAAGTCCTCGAAATATAAAATTCAAATGTATTTCACATACATCACACCATGATTATTGTTAAAATACATATTATCAGTGATCCTCCAATCAACTAAATTTTGTGAATAACTGGTAAATAAATACACGTTTCAAGCTTGCAAGAAACATGAAACTACATCACCAGCTCATATTTTGGTTAGATATGTTTATATGTCTTCCTTACCCTGTAAAATATAGTTGTGCTTGTTGTTCACATCTAATGGGACAAAGGCTCCCTCGACGTTGGAGGGGTTGTTGCCGAATCAGCCCCCTTAACATGAGAGGCCCCCTCCGCTCTTCTTGGTGCTGAACTCCTATACGCTATCATGCGGTACGCTTGTTTCAAGGAGGTTGTGGCTAAGTAACAGTGATATGAGCAGTTAATTGTGTTTAAACTAAATCACAAGAAATAACTTTTTGACCCTATAAAATACTTTATTTGGAATAAGAACCGAGAAAACGTTCGGGAAAAATCATTGCTGCTTTGGGA
>JBBKCR010179720.1:0-14508 GCA_037577295.1 Ladigesia roloffi | reverse complement strand
GTTTGTGTTCTACTGAGGAAACAAAGTCACCTTTGACTTAGATGCCCTGGGGGTAAGCAAATAAACATCAGATTTTCATTTATGGGTGAACTATCCCTTAAATTAATACTTTTTTTCATTGTTTTGGTAACCTTAAGAGAACTATATTTTAACCCCAGTCTTGATCTGCTGCATCTGTAGCATTATGCTGATTTCTACACACTTCCTCTGAAAGAACTGAGAAACTGTTGACAACCAATATGTTTTGTTTTCCATTATAGGTGTGTTTCAGGTAAATGGGTCTATAGACGTCTTTCAGTACAACACAGGTGGGGCAGATAGAGATCCGATATAAAATGGTGGAGCCTTTAACTGTCATCTGACTGTTTCTTTATCTTTATTTCCATGTTCAAAATGTTTGTGATAAGGACTAGATTTGCATTTATATAAGTACATTCAGTACTTTTCTCTTATTGATTCTGTAGGCTATGCACCAGCTGTACAGACTCTTGGTGAAGAGGGTGATTCTTCATAGCTTTTCTTTTTTATAGTGTACTGTGTAGGTTCTTGATAACACTTTAACTGCTTTCTGTACTGTAGTCAGCATGGTTTGTCCCATAGAGACAAAGGAAGTCATTGTATTTCAACCCATTATTCTGTACTGCTTTCTTAGTCACTGTGGAGCTGGGACTATGAAACTCTAAGCCACTAGTTAGACAATAGCGAACAATCACAAGTAGTTGTGGAGTTTTAATTCCAGTTGACATGCGAAAACATTCAGACCTCTTGAAATTTCACTTTGTAAACGGTTTGCGATAAAACTACTCTAAACCTCAAACAATTCTGATAGTGCTTCTGATGTGCTGAAACTACACTTGCTGTATATTTATCACTCAAATACTTTTCTCGAGGTAAAATTCGAAAATGCTTGAAATTCTGGCAGACAGCTACTGTACAATTTCTGAATGGTTCGGTGTTTTGTAATGAATGCTATTGGATTGGAAATCAATACTTTATTTACCCTGAACTGGAACCGTTTATTTTTATTTTGTTGGAACAGAGTATGACTAAAAAGTTTCGCCTTCCACAGGATCAATGACATCTGAATCGGGTGTTTTGACCTGTTGAGTGTGTATCTTTTCTCCTTTGTGTATGTAAGTGCTTTCCCTCAGTATCGGGTTCTGTCTGTACGCGGTGACACCGCTTTGCTGAAAGAAGCTCCTGTGTTTACAGGACGGCGGACAAAGTTCTGTATAGTATTACCAGCTGAGTAACCCTGGTGATATGTGTGGAGTTAAATGCAGAAGGGTGAATTTCCAGGCACTCTTTATATGCAGTGATCAGGCTTTTTAGTTCTGAAGTGGACGACACTGGAAAAAGAGTGGGCTCCTGGATTATTGACGAGGATGCACCTTTGTTGGTTGAACCATGCAGAATTATAATGGGCCAATAGAAGTAAGTTTCTCAGACAACTGACCTATCCACGCTCCACCCACAATACATTCTTTTATAGTAAATGTTGCTAAAGGATCAACAAGAATTAAAGGACATTGGCAATAAACACACTGATGATAAATTTTAGTCCATTGTGCTTAGACCTGCTACACGACCTGAATCTCCAGTTTAAAGAACTATTATATATGATTTAGCAACCAAAATGATCAAAATGATCAAAAAAATTGTTACATCTGATCTGTATTCTCTTAGATGTTATATGTGAGTATGAAATAAATCTTTTTTTAATTTGTTTTTCTTTGGTTTGAATGGTATTTCTATACATCTGGTGTCCTCACAATCTTTGAGGTGGAGGAATGCGTGTTATGGGGTAGCGCAAAAATATATCGATTGTATTCCCTTGGGCATTAACAGATCCCTCTGTACAGAGTCAACACATATTTGCTTCTGTTATGAATATGCAATAGCTTGTCATACGTTTGAGATTAGGTGATATGTTTATTCTGGGGATTGTTTTTCACAATAAGTTGATCATCTGATATCTATGAATCAAAGCTAGTGATTAAGCTCCATTGTAATACCCTAGAGCTTGTTGTCTGTCATCACCATAGTGGAGCCCCTCTATTTATTAGCCTGTAGGCCTGGCAGATTGATTGTGTAAAGCAATTCTTCTGTTACTGTAGCCAGTTCTGTCCTTCAGCCATGCACTGGCTCTGTGTCAGCTCTGTCTAGTTCTGTATTTAGATGAATGTTTCGATTGTGTTCTCTAGAGGTGCATTGTAGGGAAATTATTTTGGTCTCTTCCAGCTTTTGATGTCAGAAAGTAAATGCTGTCATAATGTGACAATGAAAATCTAAGCCAAAAGCAAACAATCACAGTAGCAAACAGGTTTTAATTCCAGTTGACTATCAGACATGATGAAATTTCATTTTGTAAATGTTTAGTGATAAATTCTCTGAAGCATTAACGTGTCTTATAGTCTTAAAGTGCTTCTGACATTGCTGAACCTGCACTTGCTGTATATAGATAAGATAAGATAAGAAAGATAAGAAAGAACTTTATTTCTCCAGAGGGAAATTCTTTAGTCGTATACATGCTCAATGCAAAAAGAGGATAGGAATAAACAAGGGTTTAAAAAAAACAAAACACTAGAATAGTGCAATAATACAACATCAAATAAGCTAACAAGTGACAATATAACTAAGGCAACAGTAATAAAAATATCACTATTAGTGCAATGTGTTTAAAATTTATATTTAGCATGGTCTTTTTGAAAAGTAGAAGCAAAAGTATTTTGTTGCATTATTAAATGCTGTTATATTGTAAATATATTTGAAACACTTTTGCTATAATGTCCACCAATTTACAGCTACTATGGCAAACATACATTGGCTTATCAGTCCTTGATTAAAATTAAGTGCTGTTAATGTAACTGTAGAAATGCATGCAGTATCTGGATTGCACCATGAATGTCAGAAAGCAAAATGGCCCATTGATTTTGTAACAATTAAAAAAAACTTTTAAAACAATTTCTAATTTTTCAAACCACTTTAATTGTGTCTTTGACTGTCAACTTCCTAAAACTCCTCCAGGCACACAGTATCTTCAAAACTAAGAGGTTGAAATCTAACACATGCTTCCTTTGAGTCTCTGCCACTGCATTATTTTTTGTACTGCTGGCAATTGAACATCATTGGACAGCTGAGTGCAGTTGGAGAAGAGCAGATTCTGCCAATTCTGTCACCAGTTCTGGGTGTGAGACTGTGCTGGACTGTGCATTACAGATTATTTGTCCTAAATGTATTTTGTAAATAAGATTTAAGCTAGCTGTATTTATTTGGTCCTATTTTTTTGGCCCTATTTATATATTTGAATGCAAATGGTCCTCATACCTCATACCTGAAATTGTAGTTAAGAAGTGACCAGTCTTATCTGTATTCCAGTCATGTAAAGAAACATTTGAATCCAGTAATTGAAACAAATGTTCTCAGTCTTCATTAGCTATATCTGTTGTGCTCCTGCTCCATTGGAATGAAAACCCACAGCCAGACCCGCCCCTTGCGGACACGTTCAGTGACCCTTGTTGCAGAGGACCCCTCCACAGCATTAAACAATGAGTATTATTTTTATATGGCGAACCTCTGGGATGTTCTCCTACTCAAGGATTATTGTAGCACTAGTCTGAGGCCAGATTTCCCTGTAGCAATATCTGGAGTGCTGTCTAATTAAAGAAGCTCAAGACGTTTTTCAGAGATCGCGGAAACCACAGATACCCTCTTATTTTTGCTCTTATATAATTTTCATGCATTTCATTAAGAGTAATGTACTAATTTTGTAGCATAAATGTTAACGTAAATTCATCCACAGTTCCATATAAAATATAAACTAATTTTTTGGTTCTGTCGAGAGAACACAGGACAACCCAATATTGGCTGCTACGCTGTGATGCATCTCTCGCAGATGCAGTCCAGCATCCCTTCTTCATAACAGCTTCCCACGTGGAGCATCATGACTGTTCTCATGTTTTTCATTTTGTTCATCTTTAAGCCCTGTATTTTTATTACTGTGAGTTAAATTCATTTATTACTGTATTTACCCAGCTTGTGCATATAAATGTTGGCATGTTTTTTATGTTTGTTCTATTTTTATACATAATATGTTTAAATGACATAAGCACGTTGCTGTTTAGACATTTATAAAATATTTTCTCGTTAAAGAGCCATGTTTCATATTTAACAACTAATAAGAGAGCTTTGTGCTTTGTAACATTTTGGAATAAATTACAGATGAGCACCATTGGTGCATGCCCAGCCTCACGGGTCCCTACAGTAGGCATGGGATGGTGGTGGCCTAGTGTGCAGTATACTTCTGGATAAATACCCTTAACCCCAAGTTGCTCCAGGGAGACTGCCCCCTGCTCCAGGGAGACTGCACGCTTTAGATAAAAGCGTGTGCTAAATGGCGTAAATGTAAATGTAAGTGTCAGTGAACCAAAACATTTGTGCATTCTGAGAGTTTCCTGACAATAACAAAATAGATACAGGCTGAACTATGTATTTTCTACCTAATTAACATATTCATTTTGTCCACTGCGAATAGCAACACTATTAACACCTGCATTGAACATTAGAGACTGGTGTAAATCCATGCTGTACTCTGGAGGCCATATTTACACCATAGCTGTAAACTGTTTATCTCTGAAATTGTTTCATGGTTTTTTTAACAGTATGTCTCATTAAAAATTTCAGTTTAGCGTGTGAGCCAGGAGAGAGGGAGTTCCTTCTTTAATGCAAATTTAATCTTTCCTCTTTTTAGCATGGTGCACTCCTTTACGCTTGATCATTTTTTTATATCATTCATTAAACTTCACACTTTTTTAACTGTAAATGGACCATTTATCCAATGTGAAAACAGCACAGCACACAGTGTGAACAGTGTAAAATTATTTCTCTGTATTTAAACCCATTTAGTAGTGTAGGGATGCTATCTTGCTCAGGATCTCAGTGGTGTCACTAGCAGCCCTGGAATTCAAACCCACAACATTGTGATCACATGGGCAGTGCCCTAACCACTAGTCCACCAGCTGCCCGAGTGGTTAGTTAAATACTGGCTTAATTAGTTATGTGTTTAAGGTAAAGTATATAGAAATGAATAACATTAATAATGTTATTTTCATTATTGTCCTTATTATGTGTCTCTTTGTTGTTATGGTGTGTGTATCATCACCTCTGGCCTCCAACACGGCTTCACTGCCCTCTTCTGCCTCACCAGCTGCTCTCTGCCGGGGATTTCATCACATCTCCATGGGCTTAGGGAAAAGCCTCCCCCTGCCTACTTTTCTTTCACTTGCCCTATCTTTGTTGCTGTCTCTGCACTCCTTTCTACATAAAAGTGGTTGTATCAGCTCTGTGCGGGGGCAGATCATGGGTTGGTATGTGATGAAGTTCAGAAGCTCATATTTTACTCCTGCTGAAGCTTCTGTTACTAATTACAAACTCGGACAGATCCTACTTCTGAGACTCTTCTGCTCATCAATGGGTCAAGAACCTATTCAGTTTCATAGTGTCAACCTTTTGGAAACCAACTCTATCCAGTATGGACCAGAGGAGACATGTTTGATTCCTCATTGGTTTTGCTTGCTTCAGTTGCTTTTGGCTTGCTCACCCAGATTCTGTCTGTATGACAGTGTTAGTTGTATGTAATTGACAGCTGTGGTGTGTAAGCTATAGACAGAGCAGGGCTGAATTAAAAATAGGACAATAAGTCTGACATTGAAAGATTGAGTGAACAACTCACAGATAGATTGAAGACACTGATAGCTAATGCCAGCACTATGTTTTGGTAAATTAAAAAAACGAAAACATGAAACACTGTTTTGATGCAATTGCTGTATGAGATTGAATTTGGCCTCATTAGCAGCATGAAAAGAGCACCTGATGAATGTCATTTAACCTCATTGATTCAGGAATAGTTGGATTAAGTTATCGTTTTATAATTCAAATATAACATTAATTAAAATCTGTCTGCCCCATTATTTGTAGTTGTCCAAACCTCACTATAGTGTAAAGAGTTTCTCCAGCTACGTTTACATATTGAGTATAAAAAATAAAATTGAATTGGAAAGGGAAATTCTTTCCATTTCTATCAGTTCAGTTGGTGGTTTGTGTTTAAGCAGCTTTAGAGTCCAATATTGGTCTGTTCACATCGTGATGGTTTTGAAGTGTGAATTAGGAATGTGTTTTTTGTAAAGTGATCATAGATGTGAATATAATGGGTATTTTTACATCTTTCTATGGGTGGCTGTGGCAGACAAACTTTAGGCCTAGAACAGTCTGCTTTATTATTATTATTACATTGAGATCAGAGATTTACACCCTTATAGCAGCCAATAACTCCAGTCAAGTTTTTGTGTGTTGTTTCGTGTGTTTGTGTGTGTATGTGATAGAGAATGCTTTGAGAGTGTGGTTGCTAAATTGTGGTGTTGCTGGAGTGGATCCTGTGTATTTGATGATTAAGTCGCTGTTCTCTATCTGTGACTCTCACTGTGAGTGCTCAGATAAAAGCCTTTTTTCTTGCCCAGCTCATAGTTATTTGCAAAATGATTGAATACATTCTAAGATTTATTCTGGCCTGTATTGTACTTTAATAAATATAATAAAAATGGGTTATAATCAGGTCTACCAATCCATTATAATGGGATTGGATTCATTATCATGACATAATCTATTTTTGATTATTTAAAGCATGTATTTACAATGAATTTTCTATTTTCTAAGTTGAAGAATGTGTGATAATAATAATATGTTGTAATAATAGCTCTTGGGGTGTTGAAATCTTGAAGATCAGGCCCAGTCGTGCAATGGGGTGAAGGCTATGGCGGAGAGGGAGGATGGGATATTTCACATTCCCCAGTTCACCACACTCACATTACATAGCATTAGAACAGGAGAGCACAAATAATCACACGTTTACAGTAGTCACATTTTTATTACACACTTGAAAGGTCAAGATTTTGGACATATGAACAAAAAATAATAATTTTTGTCAAAGTCATAGGTTAAATTCAATCCCTGGAACGGTTTCAGTGTGTATTTTTAGAATGTAACTAAACAATAATGTATTGATGCGTACAATAATATTTGATCATTGATATCATGGCGGTAGGACATTTTCATACTGCCCCATCCCTTCTTGTAGTGGATATAGGGCTTGGTTATTTGTTTACTGTTCATTTGCTTGTGTGTGTGTGTATGTGTGTGTATGTGTGTGCGGTTGTGTGTGTGGGTGGGTGTGAGGGTGTAAGACAGAGATATTAGAGGAAGGAAAACAGAGAGAGAGAAAAAGAGGGACAAATTGAATTTCTGTAACTGAAAATACATAATGTTCACATTCTAAACGACAAGTGAGGACAAGCGCCTGTTGTCTTTAAAATAAAGCTAAATAATTTATTTCAGGGTGTCAGTTACCTCACAGTAGGTTTAAGAGGCCAGTCCCGAGCGCTGATGTGGGAATGTGTTCTCTGGGCCACAGAGTCATGATCACAGCAGGCTGTTGGGGTTTTCCCAGCCTTGATAGATTTTATGCGCAGGTGCTCTCTCTCACAGCCCACTCCAGTGGGAACAAAGAACCCATTGCCTTCCCAACTAGCCTTCAACCATTCAGTGAAGTATTATTAACTTACTGGTCCATTTATGGCTGAAGGAGGACTTCATGATAAGACCTAGAAAGAAAATAATGAATATTTTGCTCAATATTGCAATTCTAAATATTTTGAATCGTTCAGCCAATTCAGAAACAATACACTATATAGGGCCAATTCTGTGGAAAACTGTTTGTTAAAGAAGAGTGTAAGATGTATAAGTGAGTTAAGAAATGTACCACCTTTTAATATTCTCTCTAACAAAATAAAATAACTATGAAGGCAGAGGCGTCAGTAACTACTCCCGATGCCATTATCATTATCTCATCAGAAGTTGCAGCCTCATCAACTTTTGTCTAACATGGAAACCAACAGATTTTAACGGCAGAAACCAAAATATTTTTCTTAAATGAAACAATTAAAGATGTTCCTGACAAGTTCTCAAGTGTACACTTCTGTTTGTCTTTGTGTTGCTTAATTTTGCAATTTACCCTGTTTGTATATTAACAGTATGAAGTAGGATATCTTGGAATTTTGCCCAAAAACCAAAAGACAGTCAGCATGATAAGATTAAATTCTGTGGAGTTGATGAATTTTTGCCAAATAACTTAGCTACATTGCCCAAGTTTGGTTTCTCTACTCTACTTGCTCTGTTTATTGTGTTCTAGACCTACTTTAATGCAAGAATAGCTGGGATTTCTTTTACTTTCATTTAAAGAGTTTGAAGATTTTGAAACTGATTAAGAAACTGATTAAATTTCACTGTTTTCTGATTAACAGATTTATGCTGATTTTAAGGAAATTGAAAAATAAACTCTAAAAATCAAATAGGTAAAGGGTTGTGGTGATTGTGTCATCCACTGAATTGTTGGGACAGTATGCAAATTGCAGTGTGTCCAGTGTGTGTGGCAGTTGTGATTTAATGTGTCTCATGACTAGCGTTAATTTATGATGGTCAGTAGTCACTGAGGCATGACACTGAAGATGTCTTTAGCATGAGGACGATGATGGTGGCTTCGAAGCTCATTGGAATGAGACAGTTATTAAAGATATCTGTGAGGCCATCTGCCTACTGGTCTGTGTATCTTCTGAGCACATAAGCAGGAATGTTGTCTGGTCCGACAGCCTTCTGTGGGTTGACTGTGTCTTCAGCTTCTTGGAGAACAATATTTACAACAGAAAATGATATAGGAAGTTTTCTTTTATTTTGCCAAAAAGAAGCAAAACAGCAAACATCACCTTTCCAGTCCATGGAACCACTCCATTTTAGGGTCCACAAATTCTGTTCTTTATGCAGCTTTTCTCTATTTAGTTGGCACCCATCTCTATTTTCTCACACCTCCTGGGTCCATGCCACCAGTGTTTCAAGACCAATCTTCCTGCTTCTTCTTTACCATGTGGGGCTACAACCTTCCAACTTCTTCTATCCCACATGGGGTTACATTTGTATTCTCATGCTACAATTGTTTCAGTGACCCAGGTTCAGTGACACTTGCTGATAAGTGAGATGGTGTGAATACATGGGGTACATAAGTGTACAAATGTTCTATTCATATGAGTTATAAATCATCACAAAAGTATGACGAAATCTTAATTAATTATACTAGGTCCTCATTTTAATGTTAAGTGAACATATGAGATTACAAAATCTTCTATACAAAATCATCCATAAAATAAAGCTCCTGACTTTGCAGGCACCTAGCTGAGTACAGCTAATGTGTGACTAAATGGCACCTGTGCATCACTGTCAAGAAATGATCCCCTAACAAGCTACTTATACTCAAGTGGGAAATTAAAAGTGAGTGACAAACAGTGGACAAGGGACACAGACCAGGCAAGGAGAAACCTTGATTCACAACTGTGTTGTTTACATTGATAATGCACACAATAACACTATAGCCTTGTAATCATTGGCATTACCTTCAGTTTTTACTATGTAATTACACTAAATACATGATTATGAACAGAAGTTGATTCAGATTTTAGTTACATAAACTTCAATACTGTAATTCAACTCTTACAGTGAATACATCACCAATAATTACACTGTTATCATATTTGTTATTAAAATTTTATACAGTTAATAGATACATTTTGTATAAGAGCGCATCCACATTTCTCCCCCATCATTGTTGGCATGTATTATTTCTTTGTGTCTAGTAATCGACTTTTATTTTATTATAATGACACGTTTCCTGGCTTTAAATGGCTGTAATATTTTGTCTACATTAATCATGTGTTAATTAATATTTAGGTTTACAATATTATTTTGTTATTGTCCAGTCAATGGAAAATACCAAGATATATATTTAACTTCATCCACCTCATCGTCCACTTCTGTATTAATCCTGCCAATTAAAAGGTACTAGCCTGAACGTAACCGGAGCCTGAGTCTGGCAATATTCAACTCAATATGTCTTGTGGTTTGTTTTTCTTTTGCTGCGCATCAGTTTCACTCACATTTACATTCAAGTTTCCACAACATGTTTTGACAGGCCATTCAGGTTTCCCTTTGGTTTCCATGCTTGTGAGCAATGTTGACCTCCTGTTCACCCCAGAAGATTTGAAATATGTAATCCACCCATGCCTCTGTGGAGAAGATGACATTAGATAGTCACTAAATGGAATCCCTACTCACCACACTCAGGATATCCTTCCTATTTTTGTTCTGAGTCACAAACACCACAGTTACTGGTTGTCTGGTGACCTTAAAGGAAACCTCTTGACAAACAGGACAATTACTTCCTGGCTTATATTACTGGAACAGTCAAAATAATAGCCAAATTATACAATGATAAAGTTCTGAAGCACTATATAATCAGAATGCACACGTTCTTTGGTATAAAACAAAAATTAATTAAAGACATTTCGCTTGGAAACAATAACCCCCTGTTTACAAACTTTATGGTGGAAGAGCATGCGTGGTGGAAGAATTGTTTATTGTGATTATTAGACACCAACTATTTAAATGATTTTGTTGTTTAATGATCATAAAAAATTCTGTATTAGTTATGAAGTTGTCTCTTCAAAGAAAATCAGTTTCTTCAAAGAAATTGAGCCTAATGTTAAGGTTAACTTTTTTATCTGACTTCCTTGACATCACATAAATCAGTTGTACTTATATTACATTAGCCTTCAGTTGAACCTGTGCGTCAGAAACAGCTCCATAAATATCTTAAACAACACACTGACAATAAGCCCTATACTGAGCCAAGGTAGATAATTTTTTATTATATTTATTGTAGAACACACCCAGGTTAGGTCACTGTACAGCAATGTCTGTATTTTATCATGGTGCATCAATTTCAGGTGAGGCGTGTATTGATTACTAGTGTAAAAGCCGCCCTATTCTGGGCCTGCCTGGGTCTGTGGTGGTCTATAAAGGCGTTCGATTCTGTAGTGTAATAATCTGAAAACAAGAGCTCTGATGTGAGACTGCTGAGTGGCTGAGTGATGGAGAAAGCGCACTGTTCTAAATGCTTCTTTAAACTTTAATGATGACAAGAGAATGTGAGCTTGCATTACAGAAGGTTCTGATGAGTTCCACTGTTTCTGCTGTCTGGCTCGTATAATGGAAAATTCTGGTGTAGTATCGAGTGATAATAGTGCTACTGGCTGGTTTTGAAGAAAAAAAGATGCTTACAGTGATCACTCAGTATTAGAATTTGGTTTACATAAGTGCTTCTGATGGTACATGAATACATGAATACATGTGGAGCAGTTGTTTGACAGTGGTTGGATGTAGTTGATCTAATAAAATGCTAAATGTGATCTAATAAAATGCTAAATTTCTATGGTTAAAAATATAACATTGCAGTGCATTGTATTGTGTATGCTTGTATGCTGGCAAGCATATGAATTTGTCTACATAGTAGAACCATTTTAGTATCCTAAAGAACCTTTAGAAAATGTACAGAACCTTCACATCTTAGAAAGATGATTGAAAGAGCCCTTAAACTTTCACATTAAGGTTTTGAAACCTGATAAAAGTGGTATATCCCAGTTCACACAAAATGTTTCTAATTAATATTTCTAGAAAAAACTAAATGATTCCATACTCAAAAATGCTTTGTGGCACCTTTCTCTAATATGTAGAGGTGTAGCTTGGGGCTAGAGCAGTAGACTGGAATGTGTTCTGGGTTCCCAGACCATGGAGTAAGCCTAATCCTGGACTAAGTATCAGTGTGAATAAAGACGTAACTTGAGATGAAAAACTACTAACTTTTGTCGCGTTCTCAAATACTCTTGTGTATTAAAATGAATAAATCATTTTGTTAATTTAGTATTTCTAGATATCCCTACATGTAGACATGAGAAACTACAATTTGATTTGTTTTACTGAGATTTGTAACATATTTGTGGTGAAAAACACAAAAAAAATGCAGTAGGTCAGTGTCACGTAAGAAGGTTAACTGAGTTGACGTAGGAACTTCCAGCTAATGTTTGGGAAGTTCCTATTCACTAACACGAAGGAATGCACTGGAGTCTTTCATTGCACTGCATTACTACATGCTTTTATGGCCTCAGTGATACAAGCATGTTTTATGTTACCTGCCTAATATAATGGTGATGTTTAAACTAATACTTCTAATCGACTTTCCCGAAAGAGATGTCGTTGGTATTATACAAAATCCCCATTGTTATGTTGGGTCTTCACTGTGCTCTGTGTTTGTGGTTGAGGATAATAGCCTGTTCGTATTGTCTGGAGAGAGGCCCCACCTTACAAAAACACAGCAAAGTCTCTCTCTTTGGTCTGGTTTTCCGAAACTCTGAGCCCTCTAGTAAATGAGGAAATATTATTGTCATCCCGAACTGAGGTGGCCGTCTGTGTGCCACCGGATTCCTCCCCGCCTGCACGCTGACTCATTGTTGCATGGCAGTGATGTCATGGGGGTCAAATTCTATCTGAATGGCTTCACAACTGCTGCCTGATTGGTTGCAGGGCAGGTGCCAGTTGCCAGGGAGATATTCCTGCTATGTTTTCCCAAATTTGCATTTTCCTTAAAGAAACCTTTGTTACTATTAACCTTTAATGTATGACACAAAACTCCTGTAATGACTTCGTACCAATTGCATTAATGTTGGTAATATGCACTTTTCATACATCACTGATATATGAAAATTGTGTAATACATGTTTTGTTTGTTTGTTTTTTATGGGAAGGATATTGTATTATTTTAATACTCATTTGTAAACAACAATTAGCTTTTTTACATCGTGTAGATATTTCAAGATGAATAGAAAAATAAAAGGGTCAGATTTTCAGTAATGAACATAAAGTTACAATTTTGTATACAGAAAAGTGTTACCAAGTAAATAGCAGTTCTTGTCAACCAGTAGAATACTTGAGGCTACCGGTTATATATTTGGGGTACAATTGATGCATTTAACAAGCAATTTGTAGCCAGCAGGAATATAAACTTGATGAACTTTTATTATGGGGTAATACGATGTATTATCAAGCTTTTTTGTGAGGATTTTTACTCATTATGTAAATGAGTGGCTAGACTAGTTTTTAAAACTTAACCTGTCAGATTTAGACATGTATATTCACAGATAGAGTTACGTATTTACCAGTGAAGATAAATGGTTGTAGTTTTGATATCAATTCAATTCAAATCAATGTATTTGTCCACGAGGGGCAATTCAAGGGGCACAGTGGAGCAGCGCACACATATAACAATAGTAAAATTTGAAATAAAAAAATTAAAAATCTAAGTAGGAAAAAAGCAGTGTCCAGCGAGGGCTGAGAAAGTGACTGAGTTGAGAAATGTAAAGCTCTATATTTACAGGTATATTCTGTGTATTGCACTTTAACTACTACTACTACTACTACTACTACTACTACTACTAATAATAATAATAATAATAATAACAAAAATAATTCTGTGTATTATTTATATATAAAATCTACTTAAGATGCCTGTACGTGAATTCATAGGAGGCATGAGTCACATATCAGAGAGCTTTTATCTTGCAATCCTGTATTGAAGAAGCAGGTTAATCTTTGAATACCCTTGGATCAAGCCCAGATGATTCAGAACCAAATGATTCACAATCCACCCAGTCTTGCTGGTAGTGTGGTAATTGGCTTTCATCAGATCATTCTTTATATCGAAGTTTCAGTAAACCATCTCCAACATTTTGGTATGCTGTTTGAAAATAGCGCTCTGCTAAGATGCTTGTATTTTATGGCAGTGAAGTATATAAAGCACTAACACTACTGATGCACTGAAAATCAATGTATAGACAAGTTTGACAAGAAATATAACATACATAAGAAATACAAAAGTTTACATAAACTAATTTAAGTTTAACTGTTATAGTATGTAGCATACAGTATCTGCCAAAATATTCAACATTCTGGACATCAAGGAACAACTTTTCATCCATAGCAATGAGTTGCTTTGTTTTTAAAATAGAATTTGTATTTGAAACTATTGCGCTTAATGAAATCAGAGTGCAAACAGGGGCTTTTATTTCCAAATCTGAATATCAAATCATTGAATATCAACATCACAGGCTGGCTGCAATTTTTTACTTTTTGATATGTTTAATAGTCTTGCACACTGGTTTAAATAGCTTTGCTCCAGATATATTATGACTTAGACTGAGTAATGAATGTTGGTCTGTCATGCCTGTTCGATATGAGATCCAAAATCATGTGAATTCATTGGATTAGATCTCTTAGATGGTATTTGTCTCTGTGAAGACTGCAAACTGAAGTGTTTGCTGTCAAACATGCTCTGGAATGTTTGTATGTGTATCCAAAAGGATATGAGACCTGTTCTTGAGTCTGGCCTAGCTTGTTTGCCATGTTTTTTTTTCTATTCATCCCTCTCTCTCTCTCTCTCTCTCTCTCTCTCTCTCTCTTTCTCTCTCTCTCTCTCTCTCCCTGTACCTCTCTCTCTCTCTCTCTCTTTCTTTCTCTCTC
>JBBKCR010179703.1:0-14509 GCA_037577295.1 Ladigesia roloffi | reverse complement strand
AAAAAGGGGTGGAGGTTATGGGTAAGGACCTTTTTTTTGTGAGAACACCCCCCCCCCCCCCCCCCCCCCCACACACACACACACACACACCCCATGTAGAGGAACAGCCTATCAAAGCCCACAGTTCTAGAGGTCTATTTTTAGACCTTCAGTCCATTTTTTTTTTCAATCCTTTATTCAAAGCAAGTGACGCATGGAGAGGGGTGACGCGGAGGAGAGAGCGAGAGAGAGGAGAGAAAGGGAAGTAGAGGGAGAAAGAGGGGTAAAGGAAAAGGATAAATACAAAGAGGAGAAAGAAAGATAGCGAAAACACTTGTTTTTTTTTCCTTTTTTATTTGTATTTGCTCGTGTGCCTCCGGTGTTTTGTCCACCACAGACAGAACCAGGCAGGTGCAGGAGAGAAAAAAAACATCTCATGTTTACGAAACAAATATATTGTAATATCTGAAGAGGGGCACTCACAGAGAGGTCTCAGTTATCTGAATTGAAGCCCAAAGTTATGTCTGACAGTAAAAATGTGTTATAAAGTGTGTTATTAATTATTATTATCAGCAGAGAAACTTCAGGCCTTTTGGACAATCAGTAGACACAGATGTCTGAGCTGCATTTTATTTGATTGGTCAATAAGCCTCCTGTTTGTTGTGTTTAGGTTCTGCAGTTCTGCTCTTTACAGCTCAGTTCTAACGAGAAACAAAAAGGCTAAAGCGAACCTAAAAATCATCCAGTCAGGATGTTTCTCTATGTGATATCTAGGCAGATTCAGCCAAGTGAGCACTCCTATTGGTTAGTCCCTCAGGAGCCGTAAGGAAGGCCTCAAGGGTCAAATTAACCACCAACATTTAAAGTATCTCTTCTACTCCCTTAGAGTGTGAAATTATTTCTCTTTATTGAGCCCATTCACCAAGTAATGCAGTTGGCTGCCACCAATGAAGGGCACTCAGAGAGCAGTGTACAGGGACGGTACGTTGCTCAATGCTACCTCGGTGGTTTTTACCCATAACCTTCTGATGACAAGGGAATCTCCCTAACCACTAAGCAACTAGCTGCCCTGGGATGGGTAAGGAATCAGCCAAACGTGTTCTGATTTACACCTATCTGGAGGTTCTGGATGTGTCATGTAAAGCCATAGTGTACCTAGTTCAAGACATTCAGTTTGTACAGCCATAGTGTAAATTATATATTTCCTGGATATGTCACTGACTTAAGTGCCATAGTATCAGGTTTCAGTCAGTTCTAGATGCTTTAGTGAATGTAAAGCCAAAGTAACTATATTTCATTAAGATCTAGATACACCACAGATTGTGGTGCCATAGAATGAGCAGGTTCAAGTCAGTTTCATTCAGTTCTAGATATATTACTGACTATAGAACCATAACGTAACCTATTTGTACATATGTCCCAAATCATAGATCCATATTGTAAATGAGTTTAGATATGTCCTAGATACATAACCAATTGTAGAACCATAGTATAAGCAGGTTTCAGTCAGTTCTGGATACATCACTGACTGTACAGCTGTAGCGTAAGCAGGTTTTAGTCAGTTCTTGATATGTGACTGCTTGTAGAGCCATAGCCTAACCAGATTTCAGGTAGTTCATGATACATCAGACTGTGAAACCATAGAAAAAACAGATTTTAGTCACTGACTTTAGAGCCATAGTTTTACCAGATTTTAATCAGCTCTAGATACATCACAGACTGTAGAGCTGTAAGCAGGTTTCAGTCTTTTCTAGCAATACCACTCTGTAGATATGTAGTATAAGCGAATTTCAGTCAGTTCTAGATTCACCACTGACTGGGGTGTAACCAGTTGTAGATTAAGTGTTTTACAGGCTGTTTAAATGTTTGTGTTTAATCTAGAATAGATAACACATGATCACATGATGTACCAGTTAGCTTAGTGTTAAACAAATAGAAGTCTTATAGAGGTGCTAGAGTTTTGAATTTTATGGAATGAACAAAGGACTAAGTTTACTTTCCGTTCTCTGCTTATCATTAGCAAACAGTATCTACTGTTTATTATTGATTATTAATAATATCTGCTAGCTGGACAGGATTGACACTGGACTATATCCGGACAACTGAGACGTCCCGATTTGCAAAGCCTCTCCCCCGTGGAAAAAATCATATTTATGAAATGTTTATCATTTCAAAGTATATGAAATAAATATATTTACTGAACCGGAATGACAATTCAGCTCATGTACGATCACACACACACACGAGTCAGTCTGTAAAACACCTCGAAACATATTAACCCAAATTGTACAAATTCTTTTAGGCAAATTTGTAATTGATGTCTTTTATTTTAATATTTCTCTGCGAAAAAATTAATAATTTCACATGAGAACAACAGAAACAACACTGAGGCCCAGAGTTCGGCTCTGCTTCTGGAACATTGAGTCGAGATTCTGCTTTTTTCTTACAAATAATAATTAGAAAATCGTTTTTTTTTCATGACATCGATTGTGAGCACAAGAAAAATAGCTGTAAATGTATTTTACACAACCAACAATTAATCTAAAATAGAATCATAATAACCGCCTCACCCAATCTCAACCCCGCCCCCACTCCTGACCCTGCCCCGCCGAGTCGCTCCCCCCCAAAATGTTTACTAGTGTAGATGCGCTTTGATGTAAATGTTTGTTTGTTTCCCAGAGAAATCCATGAGTCAGAAGAATTATGATCGTCTCAGGTGATGGGCGGAGTTTTGGGATGGAAATGCAACGCCCCCCTTTTTTTTGTTCCCCTAACAAATGGAAGACAATCAGATTATCTGACATCAGTTTGTGCAAATTTCTGTGATTCTAAACAACAAAAGTGTTGTTTTGTATCGGATCATTTTAAAGGAACATGTTCTAGTACTGCGTCAGTTTAGCACCGGCCGAGGATTTGCTGCAGGTGCCGTATTGCTCGAAGTGATCAAATTGTAACCGCAGCATTTACATGTTTATATATTTGATTGTTGGTTTGCTTGTTTGAAATCAAAGCGAAAGCCACTCGGCATCTCCAAAGCCCAAGTCCAAGAAGAAAACAACAAACTACTGTGTTCCAGAAACATCTACATTATCTACAGTAAACATCGAGAACAGGAGGTAGCCTCATGTGGTGAAGGCAGTATATCTCACACACACACACATGCGTTACACACTCACGCCGTGTCGCTATACAGTGGTGACGGTGAGCAGTGAGCTCGGTATCTGAAGCGTCTCTTCTCCAGCTCCAAGTCGGTTCCCATGGCTCAACAGCTCCTCCACCGTGGTCCAATCGTCCAGCAGCTTGCGGTTCCGAAGGCGGCTCAACTTCCTCTGGCTCAGCTCCAGTACTGCACTAGCGCCCCCTGGTGGTGCTCCAGCCGTGCTACCGCTGCTCTTAGCCTTCCTTTCCATCATGTGCTCACGACGTTCTGTGCGGCTCCAGTAGCGGCCCGTCCGGACTTCGCAGTGACTCTCCTCGTCTGTGCTCATACCACTGCGCTCATCTGCCAGTCTTAGTGCCCGATCACGGAGGAGCTGGTTCCGGATGGCCCGTGGATTAGAAGCATTGCCAGATTGCTTCTGTGTTGACGTGGGGGATGTGGCAGTAACGTGACCCTCCAGTGTGCTGTAAAGTCCACCCATGCTCTGCCGACTGGCCGGTTTGGGCCATGTGTCATTGACCTCCTGTGATGGAGTGTGGCTTAGGGTGTGAAAGCGGGTCTCTCTCTCCCTCTCTCTGTCTCTCTCACTCTCCCTTTCTTGGCCAGCAGGTGGTTCACTCACAAAGCTCCGTCCCTCCCGGAGACCGCTGGGTGACCAGCCCGTATTATCATAGCGCCGAGGCTCTTGGGGCAGAAGGGGCAGATCACAGTGTGAATCCTCAAAAGAGCTGGTCAGGCTGGGCTGACTGACAGCGTGTTTTGGGTGTGGCCGGCGGGCAAGTTGGGCAGGGAGGGTAGCGTGGGCAGGATGTACGTGATGCGGATGATGGGTGACTTGGTTAGCATGGAGTGTGGCATAGTCGGCAGGGTGCGCTAGATGGTTAGCATGGTGTGTGAATTGGTTAACATGGTGTGTGCCTTGGTTAGTATGGTGTGTGCCTTGGTTAGTATGGTGTGTTGATTGGTTTGCATGGTGTGTGGTTTTGCTAGAAGGGTGTGCTGCATAGTCAGCAGGATGTGCTGCATGGCTGACATTATGTGCTGGGTGATTAGCGTGGTGTGTGCCAAAGTCAGTAGCATGAGCTGGATGCTTCGCATGGTGTGTGGTTTGGTTAGCATGATGTGTAACTTGGGTAACATGGTGGGTGGCATAGTCGGCAGAGTGCGCTAGATGGTTAGCATGATGTGTGGCTTGATTAGCATGGTGTGTTGAGTGGCTGGCATGGTGTGTGGCTTGGTTAGCATGGTGTATTGGGTGGTTAGCATGGTGCGTTGGGTGGTTAGTATGGTGCACTGGATGGTTAGCATGATGTGTTGATTGATTAGCATGGTGTGTAGGGTGGTTAGCATGATGTTGCACATCCATTTCAGGTTCTTCATGCAGTTCTTGCTGGATCCTGTGTGCGTAATTTTGCAGTGTCATGCAGTAGTTGGGTGACGCCGGGTGACTTGCTCTCCTGCGGTGCTCCACCTGTGGTGGGCGGTGATGTAGCGTTCTGCTTCTCCTTAACATCCCTGTGGAGGCACTGTGGTGCTGCAGCCTCCTCTGGCTGGATGGGGTGCTGCAGGTGGACAGGGCAGAGTGGGGCGTGAAAAGGGCACCGCTGCTGGAGCTGTGCCGGTTCAAAGAAGGACGCTCCGCCTTGCGGAACTGCACCGAGGACACCCGAAACAAGCCTCTCGGGTGCCCACTCACTCCCCCGGGCACACACACATTCTGAGGCTGGACCGTCAGAGCCTCAGGGATGGCTTCGAGCTCACGGTGAGCTTTCTGGCTGTCCCTGAGCTCCCCCTGGTGGTGCATGCGGGCATTGTAGAGGCGCATTCGCTTTTCCAACAGTCGCTGGAACCGCAGAAACTCGCCTGTGCTAACACTGTAGAACCCAGAGTCACTCAGCTCAGAGGAAATAAATGACTCTGATGAAGGTGACCCTCCTCCTCCTCCTTGGTGGGCATGGCACTCCTCTAGGCCTTCCTCTGTCTCCACACCTGAGAGCTCCCCCTGGTGAAAGCTACCATCAGTCCAGCCCAGTCCGCTGTCCAGCTCATGATGGAGAGGGTGATAACCCATCGTTTTTTCTAGCATGTAGTCCTCGTCCTCCGTCTAAAAAAACACACAATTTATAGTAACAACACATGTAGAAGGAATTTATTATACCTTCAGGCACCCGTGCGCTAGGAGGGCCTAGTCTACATAGACCATATACCGAAACTTGGTGACAAAACCAGCCCTTTTGAAAATCTTACTTTTGTAATGTCACACCGCATGTACATATAATACTGTGCAAAATCACCCCTCTGCAACACCAGCTGGAAAGTCTCGGATTGGCAAAGCTTCAAAATCAGGATGAAACACTATCACTCATGGATTGGCTTCCCAAAGCCCAAATCTCAATATTATTGAATGGTGTGTTTTATCTGGAATGAAAATGGCACAAAAAACAGCCAATGCCCAAAGAAAAGCTTTGGAATTTCAATCAATAAGTCTGGAGAACTGTTCCCTAAGTCACTTTATAAAATGACAGGAAAGCTTGTCTAAGAGAGTTCAGGCTGTGAACAGTGGTCATAACAGTGTTTAGAACAAATGTTAACTTTAAAGCTGGTTAGAATTAAAGAGCCTCTTTTGTGCCCATACTATATTTACATGTGTGTTTGCACATGTTGCAGTAAATCACTACAGAATATAACAAAATGTGGACTTGCAGTAAAAGAAGTAACAGAAACAGCCTGAGGGATCATGAGAATGTAACCACACAGAGGTGAAAAGTGAAGCTCACAGGGGAAATAACTTAAGTAATTTAAGATTCAGGCCCTTTAATGTCTGAAGTTGTGATGTATTTAAGGACTTGCCTAGTTTGATTTGCTGAGGGAGGGAAGTCGTTTCCAGGAATGACGTCCTTGTGCTTTAAAAAGCTGTGCTTGTTGAAAGATGGATGTTTCCGTTTGCAGAAAAACCTGAATGTGAATTATTCATCCGGGCCGAGAGCAGCGGACGGCGCAGTAATGCGGCTCTTTTTTCGCAGCTCTGCTTTCAGAGCCTCATCTCAGCATCTTACCGATTAGTATAATAGGGTTGCTTAGCAACACATAACTTATTTACATAACATTTGGTTCTGCAGCCGAGCAGTGAGGGACGCGAGGGAGGCGTCACGGCTGCCAGACGCAACCCCCCCCCATTTTTGACAGATCTTTTCGAACGTGCTAATTATTCTGTTTGTGAAATTAGTGGTTTAAATAGTGACTTTATGCGGTTGCTTAAGAGCCAAGACTGACCGCTGGTTTTCAGCTAATGCAAACCTGCAAATAAAATCCCGCAAATCCATTAATGTGCCCAAGTGACCCTAAGGCCCTCATCAATCTGGAAATAGTAACAAACTCCGCCATCCCGTTTCTGTCGTCACCTCTCAGTTAAAAAAACGCTTCCGGCTGCCGTTTCCTCTCCATGAATCATTTAATCACCAGCAGACCGCTGACGCTCAGGCATTCTGCTGCCTTGGTTACCAGGAGCCAATCAACATCCATCTCCCAAACCTTCCAAAGCATCTAGAACTCCTCATTCTGCTCCCAACTGCACCATACTGCTCTTACAGTTGCCTCACCTGTACCAAACTGGTCTCACTTGTATCGCAGTAATCATATTTAGCAGGCACATTTATCCAAAGCGACTTCCATGCCCTAACTACTGGGGACAGTCTCACATGTATTTCAGTGCACTCACCTGGCTCTGGAAGCTACTGGGTTCTTCCAAGTTTGTGTTGCAGCAGCCGATGAGGCAGCTCTGCCCCTGAGGTCCTCTGGCCGAGAGCTCAGGGTCCTGAAAGGGGAGAGAGATTTCAGGATCTTCTTGTAATGCAGGTTTAATCACTTATAGGTCTGATCAACTCTGATCAATCATTATAAATTGTCCATGTGGTGACATTTCATCACATTAGAATTGTTTCCAGGGAGATAAGGCATTCTGGGCATGTGTGTAGTTACAAACAGGGACCTCTTAATTTCTTTAATAAACAATTGATCATACAATCACTACAGCAACACTAATTTCCGAAAGTGGTCCAACAGAATCTACCATGCCGTGTTAGCATCAAGCTAGCTGTGGTGCAAGTATGCATGCTGCACTGAGTGCGCAATATTTACTAATGCTTTGAGCTGAGCTCTGACTGGCCATCCATGCACTAAATGCTTGTTTTTTCCTCGAGATGACATTTTTCAATGGATGTACATGACCTTGTTTTAGTCTTAATTCCCACAGTTGTGTTTTCCTGGTCTAGATTCACTACACTATCAACTCCTGTCACACTTACTGATCAGGTAGTGGTCTATTCAGCTCTCAGTATTCATAATGCCAACCAATCAGCAAATCAGAAATGGTGAAAAATCAATTTACGCTATAACTAAAGAATCGTCTTGCTCCACATGCACATACTGCTGTTAATTATGGAAATGTGTGTGTTTTGGTGTGTGTGTGTGTCTGTATTTCTATGTGTGTAAGCAGGATCTCGGCTGGAAACAGGCATCCGGCTTCGGCACGGCTGACCTGTTTATTGCATTAGAGTATGAGCTCAGTCACACACACACACACTCTAGGTGTGTGTGTTCCGGTTTAGAGTGTTTGTTTATGCTGGTATTCAGTTCTTTATTTAGTATCAGGGGTTATTAACCCCTTCGGGTCAGGACACAGCGACACCCCCTGTGGGGTGCCGGCCGCAGGCAGGCCGTTTGTAATGGATTATCGGCTGCAGGTTGTAATATTGTTCAACTGTTAGCACACAAATAAAACTGGGCCAATTAAGCGACCCTGCGGATCTCCATCCAACAACGCACTAGCAGCTTGATGGACAGCAACAATCTGATAGCTGATTACCTTTAATAAACCAAATAAAACGGTGACATATCTTTCTTTTTATCACTGACCTGAGCTTTAGTGTCTTAAAATATCTTCATGAGGTTGGGGTGGGCCCAAACTAATGTTTTTGACAAGTGGCTATAATGGTTCGCCAATGAATAAAACAACAACAAAAAATAATTAATAAAACCTTAACACGTGTAACAATAGTGTAATCCCACACTCTTTATTATTCAGAATAGGGATACAGAATCATATTAAAATCTTATCCATATCGGACAGATGTTTAGATATGACTGATCAGTGAAGATGCTGTTGCTGCACTCTGGACAAGCATGATGTCCAGGTGAGACAGGAATTCTGTACTTTTTAGATTCAGTCCCAGTTGCTTAATTTTATAAATGTCTCTGCATCGACCTACATATCCCAGATCAGCTCCTCTCTCAACCTGAACTTACCCCCTTCAATTTAATTAATGATTCGATTCATTATAATTAATCTATAATATAATTACATAATGGCAGCAATGCACATTAAATCTTCCCCACACACACACACACACACAAACACATACACACTGGCACCTACGTGGCATGGGATCGCTTGCATTTCTTCAAGGTCCCGCGGAGCATTGGGTAAGTACTCATATCTGCCTCCGTCTCCATGGTCACCAGGCAGGGTCATGTGACTGTAGTAGGCCCTGGAGGAAGAACACACAACAGCCAATCACACACACCTTCATACCGACACACACTAGAACAGCTGTGGAGGAAACACGCACTCCCAACACACAGCACCTACAGTGTACTGCGGTATATACACATACCTGTTTGTGTGTGTTCCAAAATGTAATTGGAAATACATTAATAATAATTTGTTTTATTATATACCATCTCAAATTTTAACACATAGGACATATCAGTGCAGAACTATTAAAATAATAATTATTAGTAGTAATTATAATACTAGTTTCGCATAGTAGTTTGAGTATTATTAGTGATTGTGTTAGTAGCAGTAATAGTACTGGCAGCATAAAATTATTAAAGTTAATTCTAATGTTCTATGTTTTTAACTGTTTTTTTAGCGATTTTTTTAATCGGATGTAGTGTTTTACTATCTTTTTTTTCCTAAACGTTTTTCTCATGTTATCTAGTGTTTTACAATATTAAAGTTTATTAGTGTTTATTCTAATATTATATAGTGTTTAAATGTATTTATTGTTTGTTGGTGAGGACTGTGCAAGAGCGTGGTTTGTGTGTGTTTTGTTTGTTGGTGGAGTGTGTTTCTTTGAGAGTGTGTGTGTTAGATCACTGGCCTCATTTCTGGGAATAAAGCTGAAGGTTTGAGCTCTGTTCCTGAAGTAGCTTTACAGCCCAAAGCGTTTGTACTGTACATACACCCCACTGACCCACTACACAACTACTGTCTACAAACTACAGGACAACCACCCATTTACCAAAGTTCTCCATAATGCAGTGTGTGTTCTGTTTGTATTCAGAGTGTGCTTGGTGTGAACCAGTTTATTTTAGTGATTTAATAACAGTGGAGGTGAATGCAACCAGCACAAATTCAGCTGGTTAATTTCCTATCGCTGTTTAATTCAAAATGTCTCAGGCTTCAGGTAGTACAACCATAAACATTTCATGGAACTATTTTCTGTGAGGAGCTTTAAGAGTCAAGATATCTGTCTCCATTCACTTCCACTGTGAACAGTTCTGATTTGGAGTTTCATACCAAACCCGCTCTGAACATCTGTTTACATTTTAAAGCTAATTTCTGAAATGTTGGTGAAGCTCCCCTTTAAAAGGATCCCCACAATGATGCAATATCTCTCTACCTCTCTCTCTCTCTCTCACACACACACACACATTTTCTCTCACGCTGTGACAGGTACCTGTCAGAGTAGGGGCCATGTGTTATAGCAAGTGTGTGTAAGGGGTCCCAGGGCCTCTCTGTTTGTGTACTGCAGTCTGAGGTTCTGTGAAACTGCAGGCTCCGCCCCCTCCGTCCCTCTATCTGTAGCGTGATTGGCTGCTCATAGCTGGCCAGAATTCTTAGAGCCTCTCTCTTCCGTAAGTGGCTCACGTCCCGAGCATTCACCTAATACACACACACACACAGACACACGCACACATACACAATATTAAGGTCAAGTGCTGATGACTGAACATTGCTGTGAGGGGTTGACTCTATGAGAACATTGTTGAAGTCACATACTGATCATGGAACATTGCTGTGAGGATTTGATTGTATTAGAACGTTAGTGAGGTCATGTATTGATGAGGGAACATTGCTGTAAAGATTTGATGGTATGAGAGCAGCTGGACATACTCAGAACACAGTTTGTGTGGTTTTAAAAGGAGTTGGTTGAATAAATAAATAAATAAATAAATAAATAAATACAAATGATTTAACATTTCGGCAGATATTGGTCACTGTGAACTGTTTCTACACTGAAATGTTCACACTGAACAGTCTGGGGCTTCATCACTGTCAAAGCAAAACTTTTTCTTCATTTTTTACAAAATGTGGAAACGTTAGCCTGTATTTATACTGAATGTAGAAATGGACCAAAATAATTCGGAATAAGATTTAGCTGATGCTCACTGAAGTTTTTTTCCTCCTGTGAAGTTCAGTTTCTGGGGACGTTGTGTTCCTGCATGTGTGATGTCCTTCGTCTGCTTTAATGAGCGATAAAACATGCACTAAAACAAAAACAGCGCCGGCTGCCCTTCAGCTCGCCTGACTGATCTCAGAACAGTGAGCCTGGAGGCTCAGTCTTGTGCCACTATTTTAAACAGAGGGCGTTACGGAAATTACAGCTGATTAAAAAGCCTCAGCTGAACATCCTCCTCCTGTCCTGATCAGAACCAACTTCTGCAAAAAAGTCTGGTCCAGTTTATCAGCCCCTCTGCAGATTAGTATCTTATCTGCATGCCTTCCTTGCTTTTGCCTAACATCTGATTTTTCTTTAACAGGAGTCGTTTAGTTAGATGGCAGTAACTTTGTTGAATAGCAGACTCTGATTTATTAAAAGTGACCATTCTGTCATACATTGAACACACCACAGCTCACAGTGTGAACAGCACTAAATTATTCCTCTGCATTTAATCCATTCACCAAGTGAAGCAGCGAGCTCAGGGTACCTCAGAAGAGCTTAGCAGACTTGGGAATCGAACCCACAACTTCCAGACTGCAATGTATACTCCCTAACCACTAGGCTACCAGCTGCCTGTGAAGTATAATTTTACAGATGTGAACAGATGAAAAACAGATGTGGAATATTGAGCAGTGATTTACGTTGCTCTGGATAAGAGCATCAGCTAAATGCTGTAAATGTAAATGAATTGACTCGATCAAACCAATTCAGATTATTTATCCTCTCATTAACTAGAACCTGCCCCCAAGCCACACAATGTTATACTGAGAGATGGGGGAGAGAGAGGACAGTTACACTGCCTGATGGGGGCATAGTACAGTGGATGAACTTCATATGGCACTTTTGAACAGTAGTGTACTCTAGAATTGTACAAACTAAACTCGTGATGAACTAGAACTGAACTTAAATAAACTAATGTAAATGGAATAAAATGACACTAAAGTAAAATGTAAGCTAAACAGAACTGACCTAAAACTAAACCCAAATGAATTAATCTAAACAGTTTACTGAAGTAAATCTGAACTGAACTAAACTAACCTAAACTAAACTAAATGAACCTAACCTAAATCAAAAACTAAACCTAGACTAAACTTAAACTGAACTGAAATACTAATGTAAAATGAAATGAACTGAAATGAACTGAGGACAAATGGACAATCAAAATAACTCATAACCCAAAAATGTGCCACAGCCAAGAGACGTCCTTAACAGGACAGATCCCGAGGCTAACACACACACACTGTTCTGCATCCCTGCCCTTCTGTAACAACACTAGCACAGCGTTTTCACAACTAATGTTCATCATCTCTATGAGTCATGCTCCACAGAGAGAGAGACGTAGAGACACAGTGAAAGCAAGATAGAGAAATAGAGACATAGTGAGAGAGAAAAATGAGATAGAGAGAGAGATAGAGGAAGAGAGACAGATTCATGTGTTTTTAACTCATCTGGAAGAGGGAGGTCATCAACAACAGTGTGTTTGTGTGTGTGTACTTGGTTCCTCATTTTGATTTTTAACTCACAAGTAAATGCTCAACCTAGCACATGCATTGTGCACACACACACACACACACACACAGTGTGACAACAGGTCTGAACGGTGCACAAGTTCCACTTTCTTATGTCCAGCAATTAGAACACAATTAGCTGGACATAGGCTGAAAAAATAAAACAAGCAACACAAGTGTGTATGTATGTGTGTGTGTGTGTGTGTGCAATAAGAGAAAGGGGAGTCTTGGTGGATCGACAGTGCTGTCAGAGCGAGTCATCATCAAGTCTCTCTCTCCCTCTCTCTCTTTCTCAAACACACACACACACACACACACACACAGAGTAACACAGACTAAATTCAGCCACTGCATCAGGTGTTTGCTGCTGTGTAAGCATCATAACAAGCAAAGAGAATCAATGCACTTATTTAATCACACAAACACACACACATTTGCTGGAGATGTTACGAACGTCGGCCACTGCATCGAGAACACACAGAATAAACCAAAGAACACACGTTACCGCAAATGAAAAATGCCTCAATATAATCGAAACCTCATAAACGAAACAGAGAAAATAATTAATAATTAATTAAAACACTATCATTTTTAATACATTATATTGCTCTCTGTCACACACACACACTTACAAATGCTCACTCCCACAAACACACCAATATCAGTCCCTGCTTGTCGGACATGTAGAATAAATATAATAAACCCCCATCTCCTCAAACACACGCCGTACTCACCCCCATTCCGTCCCCTAGCCACGGCCCCGAAAGCCGACAGCCCATCGCCACGGCAACGGATGAACAGAGTGTGTCAGCTTCAGCTCCAAAACGAGCAGAGAGACGAAGAGAGGATGAGGATGGACAGAGGGACGAAGAGGAGCGTCAAACACACACTCACACATACACACCCACAGAGATGGGGACACGGCAAAAGAGAACCAGAGGAAAAAATATATAGAGATAGGGGTTGAACGTGGAGAGATAGATTGAGAGAGGTGGTGAGAGGGAAAGAAAGAAAGAGAGAAAGAGGGAAGGTAGAGAGACAGAGAGATAGAGAGAGAGGTGGGTGAAGATAGAAAGAGAGAACGAGAGAGGAGCAAAAAGAGGGAAAGAGAGAAAGAGAGAGAGTGAGAGATGGAAAGGTGGAGAGAGAGAGGAGGGATGTAAATTCTTCTGCTTTTCTCCCCTCCTTCAAAATTCCTCTCTCACTCTTTTTCTCCCTTCTTGTCAATCTACTCTAAGTCCCGCCTTACTCAACCCTCTTGCCAGTCAAGTCTCCTGGCCCCGCCCGTTCATACTCTTGCCAGTTGAGCGCATCGGACACGCCCCGTCCAGACGCCCCCTGCCTGAATGACTGTAGTAGCCCTGCTGGATAATAAGCCACGCCTTCTTCATTTGTTTAAATATACTGATTGGTTATTGACTGATGTTTGACAGCTAATGGTTAGATATGATTGGTTAGTGAAGCTTCAGCCACAATAGAATCCTTCAGTCACGCCAAGACAAACTCCCCCTCTCTTCTCTCTCTGAATATATATATTTCTCATTTTGCTGTCACTGTTCTTTCTCTTTTTCTCTCTTTTCTTTCTCTTTCCCTCACTCTCACTCACTCTCTCCTTTCTCTCTCTCTCTCTGACAGCTTTAGAGATATTATTTCTCCTGCAATTGTCGATCCCCATCATGCTGTCAAAAGAACAGCCATCTACACACAATAACAAAACTCTCCCCCCCCACTCTCTCTCTGTCACACGCACACACCATACACAGCCCTGAATGTGTAGTGCAGGTGTAACACTGCGGCGAGTGTGTGAGCGAAAGTGTGTCTGCTTTGGGGAATATGCGGAGTAATTAAATCTATTAGGCTCTATTACAGCAGTATCAATTAAATAAGTAGCCTAACACCTAATTTACATGTTACATTTAATTACACACTACCTATCTATCTATAAATGTATCAATAATTCATATGGATGTGTTGTTACTGCTATATACATGTATTTGTAAATTATTATTATTATTAGTAGTAGTAGTAGTTGAAGTAGTAGTAATAGTAGTAGTAGTAGTAGTAGTATGTAATGTAGTATGTAATGTTATTAAACAGACATAGTACATATTACAGATGTGGGATATGTGTGTGCTGAATGCAGGTGTGTTCTGCATGGATCAGACACTAATATTGAGTGTGTGGAGACATGTTTGTGTGAATGTGTGTGTTATGTGGGGGTGGCAGTAGTGAGGAGAAAGAGTAAGCATGAGGAATGAAGAGACACGTGCCTGAAACATACTAACACACACACATACATACACACACACACACACACACACACACACACACACACACACACACACACACACACACAC
>JBBKCR010179693.1:0-14509 GCA_037577295.1 Ladigesia roloffi | reverse complement strand
GGGAGCAGTGTGTGGGGACGGTACCAGGGAGCAGTGTGTGGGGACGGTACCAGGGAGCAGTGTGTGGGGACGGTACCGGGGAGCAGTATTTGGGAAAGTTACCACTCAGGGTACCTTAGAAGTGCACAGCGGTCTTAAGGATGACCCACGACTTTCTAATCGCAAGTATTTGTCCAAATACCGTATTCGTAAAAAACAAGTTTTTTGTGCCTTTCCGAATACCGTATTCGGCTTGGGCCCCACCCCTAATCTCTTTATATCGGATGTCCTTCAAAAATCTCAAGGAAGAAATTTTAAGACAATACAAATGGCATATTTAAGTATCCTTAAAAAGCAACATGACAATGGAACAGTGAACATTTTCTTCTCATTATCACCATTAATGACCTGTACTTATCTGCTTTATTATTATAGTGGATGATACTTTGGCAAATAGTAATCATTATTGTTGGAGTGTTATGTAAATCAGAGGATTCTACTAACAGCCCATAAAACTACTTCCATTAATTTCAGAAACCTGTAATCTTTGTTTACACTAAAAGCAATTATATAATAATTTTAGTTTTATGCCAGTTGAGGCCTAAGACTTCTGTTGAAGTGTTATGTTAGCATCATTCTAGTAACTCATAACAGGCATGCAAGTAACATATTCTGTACTTTGTATGGTCCAATTTTGATAAACTTATACTTGAACTCAGAGTATATGTGTGCTTCCAGTTTGCTTAACACAGTTTGGGGAAAACCCTTTTCTATTCCAGTATGACTGTGTCCAGGCGCACAAAGCAAGCTCCATAAAGTCATGGTTGGATGAGTTCAGTGTGGATTAGCTTGACTGGAGTGCACAGAGCCCTAACCTCAACCCCATCCAACACTTTTGGGATGAACTGGAACAGATATTGTGAGAATAGGCCCAAATTCCCACAAAATCTTGTGGAAAGCCTTCCAAGAAAAGTGGAATCTGTTAGAGCTGCGAAAGGGGGACCAGCTCCATAATAAAGTCTATCTATTGCAGAGCAATATCAATAAAGTTCCCATTGGCATATGTTCAGGTGACCCAATACTTTTGTCAATGTAGTGTATATATGATGCTAGCCAACATGGGTGTCTATTAGCTGATATAAAAGAGAAAACAGTTTATACTCTCCTTTCTTTGTGTTACTGGAAGTTGAAAACTTGCAGTGTCGCTTCAAGTGATTTAGGGGAAACATGTAGATCTTCAAGTGCTGTTGGTAAAGTGTGATTGAAGGGGTCTTGGCAAGTGGGTAGACTTGGAAATAAAAACAAATTAATGAGAACAAATAAGTAAGCTGCAGTGGACCCATTGGCCCTAGGACAGACTCTGGGTACTCATGACCCTAGTAAGGATTGAATGGTTGCAGACATTGAATGTATGAATGAATAAATAATGAAGATGAACATAACATGTATATAATCCCCAATTATTATCACCAGCTATTTTAAATCCAGCTAAATTATACCGAAAGCAACATCAAGTTGATTACAGTTTTTGCCTACAAGTCTGTTGTTAAAACATCTGGACTCTGTTTTTGCTTTTGAAAAGATATTTGACCTTAGAGGAACACACATTTGTTTCTCTAGAGCTCGCAATCTGTTGCTTAGCACAGATGTGAATTAAATAAGAAAAACAAACATTCCAGACAAAAAAGTACACTGGCTTTTAAAACAGGGACAAACAACATAAATATTTATACAACCAGCCCTGCACCAATATGTCTTTTTGCTGACAATTTAATTTTGACACCCTGCCATTCAACATTCTGAACAACGGTGTAATTTGATATGGTTGGTGAGAACAGAGGAAGGTTTTCCATGCGTGGAATATCAATTCACAGACAGCGTGATGCTCACAAAGCAGAGAGCGACGGAGCAGTGGGAATAGACAGGTTGCCTCTGCTTGAATACCTTCCTAGTATAAGCATGCAGGCTCTTACAGAGATAACGCTCATATAATCCCACAGTGATCCCTCACCACTGTAATCAACCACTCATAAGGTGTCACACAGAGTAAAAGGGAGCACTGCTAAGTCAGTGTGTGAGGCCATGTATTCATATAGTGGGGGAAGAATGTTCTCAGGATGATAGGAAAGCCAAAGGCAGAACATACTTTACTCCTGTCCCAAATACATTTTTGAAAGATTTGTACTTTGAGTATTACTGAAAGGGTGGACTTTTGCTCAACTATATTCCAAGAGAAGACTTTGTACTTCCATTGTGACCTTTTAAAATATTAGTTTCAAATCTCAGGAGATTTTTCCTGTTCATGAGCATCTGAATTAAATTTTATTAAAACATTTTTCCTATTTTTTTTTTCTGATGCAGACACACCCAATTCCACCTACTAGCTAGCACTCCCACACCTCAGGGTAAAGGCTAATACTGCTTTCTCCAAGTCATATGAAGCACCACCTCATCTTTTACCCCTATTTTCATATCATTGAACAGCTTACCTGTTATAATAGAATACCATTCATTCTATTATGCCAGCATACAGATATCTGTGGTAGACAGCAGTGGGCTGAGTTCTCTCTAAGTCCTCTCTAAGTTCTCATCCATCCAGCTATTTTGTAATCATGGACATTCTGATCACAAAGAAACTGAGAAACTGCTAAAGCTGGGTCAGCAGAGTCAGCTGAAGTATCGCACATAATTGTGTTTATTGAAACACGATCATATTTCATGGGTCTTACGGAAAATGGAAGTAATGTTTGTTTATTTGAGGTCAGGCTGTTCAGAATATCATTTAACTTACTCGTTAATCTTTTTGGTGATTATAAATTCACCAAAATCTTAAGCCATGGCCTGATTTCACTGTATTCTAAATTAGGTGATTTTATTTTTCACACAATAAATGTAATATTTGCCATAGTAATATAACATTTTATAATGTGACTTCATTTTAATGTACTATGTTGGGAAAAAAATGTACATTAATTAAGGTCTCCTTTTTTTGTTCTGATGTAGAGAATACAATCTTGACTATGCTGCACATCTTTCTTACACAGTACAGAGCCTCTACAACCATCATGATAGGAATTGAGACATGTTCCCACACTTACTTCTCTGCTCCCACCACGGTCTGATAGAGATGTTGAGCACAGCTGAATGATAAATGCACTCATTCATCAGCCACTCCTCAGAGACCAAAAAGATTAGCCTTTCTTTTTGTAAATTTTTGTAAATGTTCTTTAGAGGTTTTTCATTTTATCTTTTTAAACCTTAAATGGAAAATGTTAGAAACACAGCAGAGAAAGCTGGAAGTTGCAATGCGTAGTGTTTTCCCTGTCCTTTCTTTGTTTTTTGACTTTTTTTGTAATGTTCTGTCGTCCCTCTGCTTTCTGGTGTGTTACATTCTCCATGTGCCTAAGTTTACATGTCTATTCCATGTGAGTATTTTTTGGTCTTGGCACTGCCTTTGCCACATCCCCTTGTTATCCTGTTCACCTCATTTAATTACGGTCTCCCCCCCTGCCCAGGTGTTCTTATTTCCGTAGTTTGAATAAATACCCATTGTATTTCAGTGTGAGTTTGTGGATTCTTTGTAAAAATCTGGTTCTGGTTCATAGCTGTGCTGTTTATTTTCCCTTTGTTTCTGCTCTGTTTTTGTTCTTGTTATCCCTTTAACAATCAAGTGTTTTTGTATTTTCTTGTGTTTTCATGTACCCTGGGCCCCTTTTATTTATTTGTGTTTTTGTTATATTTCTTGGCATTAAACCTCCTGGGACCTGTGATTGCCTCAAACATCAAATATCATTGTGAAATGTAACTCTAGTATCACATACAGTACAAACGTATCATTAAAGGACAGCAGAAAATACCTTAATTTAGATATGGCATGAGTCTAACAAGCAGTCTTTTCATGTGTGCAGTAACAGCTTTAAAGGACAACACTGAAGCACACTAAAGTTTGTTTATTTGAGCTCAATGCTTTGGTTGAAATCTTTTTTTCTAATTTAGGACTAATAGTCAGACTATTAGTTATGAAACACAAACATAGTTCAGTTAAACCTTTACTACTCCTAGTGATTATAAATTCATCACATTGTGTCACCCAAGACTATATGTTTCACTAGAATATTAATATGAGGTGACATAGAGGCCAAATCCCCTAAGTCGTTAATCTGTATGAGAGAATACACTAATTAAATTCCAAAGGTGTGTGACCTTGATGAATCAGCCAGCTGCCATTAATGCCAAAAATGCCCAAACTCACAAAACAACCTACAACTACAACCAGAATTGTAGCGATCCTGCCTGAGGTAATGGTAATGGACTTAAAGAAAGGTTTATTTTGCCTACTCCAGTGAGAGGGATGGCAAATTCTCCAAAGAGGACACCTGTAGATTTGCAGATCTGCGGGTCACAACAGTCTCCAGAAAAATTCAGGCTGAAAACATTTTGGAAGACATGCAGAATGAAAATCATGACTTTACGTTTGCCACAAAAGTAATTACTTAGAGCTTGACAGACATGACTGGAACTAACTGGAACCTTTTTGTATAGTCAGATGTAACAAAATTGGTGACAAATACTCAAGGTTTGGTGTAAAAAGAAGGTCAAAGGTCCTGAGAAACTTGTTATGATACATGTGGGTGCGCTCAAGAAGCAGGGGATTTTGAAAAAGGGCACAAATAACCCAGCAATTCACTTTGTCTAAAAAATCTTTCAGCAGGACAGTGATTCAAAAGGATCAAACACAAAATCAAGCTTTTGACATGGCCATGCCACTCCCCTGACTTAAATCCCAATGCAAATCTATGGGGATCTGAAGAGAGCACTAAAGGGATGGCCTACAACCCTAGAGGACTTGGAGAATCATTTTGTTGAACAGTCATCTCTGATTGCTTGCTCCGTACTCTCATCAAACTTTGCAGACCCATTACTGTGTTGACAGAGGGTGTTTGGAGAAAGGACTTAATGAAGGGGTGACAGTAATTGTGATACGATGTGGTTTTGTTAAAAATGCATTTGTTTTCATTTTGTTTGTTTATTTATGTGTTCCATGTGGGATTGAGATAACCACAAAGACATTTTTTCTGGAATTTTTGGGACTATATTTACCAATAATTATGGAGTCAGGTTCTCCAAGCTCTTGGCTTCAGAATTTCTAAATGCCTGGCACTGGTCCCAGGAAAGAAAAATAAAAAAGAGGGCTCTGTAATACCACTGTGGTTTAATACAACTGTAGCTTCTTCTAGACAGTGAGAATAAATGGAAAAACAAAGGAGACTTTTGTTGAAAAAGGTTAAATGTTAAAGAGTCATCGGCAGCTGTGTACATGTACATTGTTATAAGACATTTCTACACAGTGGAACATTTAAAGAAAGTGTGTGTTCCAACAGGAAAAATGCAATATACACTATAACAGTGTAAGAGTATATTTGGAACAGGATGTAAACCTTCTAGAATTACCAGTATTGCACCATAGTATGGTATTACAGAGAAGGTATTGATCAAATATACTAAATAAAAGGTCACAGAATGCAATACAATAAATAAACAATGTTGCAATTATGAGACAAAACAATACACAATACAACAGTCCAACAATCTAGTGTGAATGGTATGTAAACTGTCAACATTGAATATTCATGACACCACATAAGACCAGCATTAGATCATATTGAGTGAATGTAATGATAGATTATCAAATAACAGGACATGATTGTTCCTGATATGGCAGTAAACAGAAGGTAAAGCAAAGTGCAGGTGCCATTAAAAGTTCACAGTCTAAAATAAGAGGAGAACAAAGTCAAAAGTGTGGCCATACACTGTACTTGGTAGGGCATGAATAACATATTTCTGTACATTTTTTTAGTTCTGATGTCCTGCAATATGACATTGTTATATAGTACTGCAGAGCCAGAACAGAGGTTTCATTACTACTTGCCAGATGGTAGAATACGGAAAAGTTTGGCCTTTCAAAATGTTACTGGCACTGTTACAGCAGCAGGTCTGTTAAATATCTTTCAGGGGAGGTAGCCACCAATTACCTTGTCCACTCTCAATATCCAAAGCAGTATGTTACAGTCTGAAGCACTGCATTTTCCGTACCAGACAGTGATGCAGCTGGACATTGTGGTATTGGTTAAGGGAGACTCACTCTCCTCAGTCTCTGCAGAACGTATGACAAGGTCTTGGCGGTGGAGGTGGAGCTGAGGGACCAGAAGGTGTCATCTGTGAGGTGCAAACCCAGGAACTTGGTGTTTTCAATCCTCTCAACAACAGTGCCTTAGATGGTGAGAGGTGGATGGGCCTGTTTTTTCTTGTAAAAATTAAATCAGTGATTGTTATACTTGGACCAGTCTGCCGGTCTTGTAAGTCACATCCTCTGTGTAAGCAGAGACATGATCATTCATGATGAGACCCCCATCGTCAGGTCATCTGTAAATTTGATGATCTGGTTCAAGCTGGACTCTGGTGACAAGTCATGTGTCAGAAGAAGGGATGGGTACCGAAACCTAATTATAAAAGACCGAAGTATCGGTCAGCCTACATATAGGCTTAATATTCAGAGAATTTTATACAGTAGCCTAAATAAATATTAAACAATAAAATGACTTGTGCTGCTATAGTGCTGCATTTACAAATAAAAATAATAAACATAAATAATATTAAACTAATAAATTATAAAGCAGAGCTTACCTAAAATTCATTTGTAGTGAGTCCAACTTTTTAAGATTTGGGTTAAAGTGCTATTCTGTTGTCAATTAATTTTAAATAAACAAACACAATAAAAGTACTGATAAGAATACCGATAAAGTGCCAAATCGATAAGTGGTATCGCTAAAAGTAGTAATACCGTAACAATACCCATCACTAGTCAGAAGTGTGAGGAGCAGAGGGCTGAAGATACAGCCCCGTGTTGCTCCTGGAGACACACACACACACACACATTTACAGCATTTAGCAGACGCTTTTTATCCAAAGCGACTTCCATTCATAACTACAGGGGACAATCTCTCTTGAGCAACTTGGGGTTAAGGGCTCAGGGACCCAGTGGTGGTGCTGGGGGTAGGATTCAAACCCATGACCTCATGGTCTAGATGCAAGTGTTACTCTCTGAACTACCTCCATCCTGTGCTCAGTGTGATGATACTGGGGATGTTGATGCCGATGCAGACTGACTGAGGCCTCTCGGTCTGAAAGTCTCAAGTCCAGTTCAGTCCAAAATACAGTCCAGTGTTCTGCTGTTACATAAATGCTGTGCCTGCTCTTTTTTTCTTCTATGTTTGACTGTTACAAATTAGGTGTCCCATCAGTGGATCGACTGTCTTTATTGCCTTCCTTCTGCCTGCATGTCCTCCCTCACCACATCCATAAACCTCCTGCTAGGCCTTTCTCTTCCACTCTCACATGTTGAAACCAGGTTATATAAATGTGGTGTTTTTCAGTTTTGTCATCAGAAGATACGTACGTAAAAAACTACGATATTACAGGAATTCAGTCATAATTTCAATTTCAGACTCCCATTTAGCTTTCTATCCGGGCCAGGTTTTAACTGTATCTCATGTCGTTCTTCTAATGCTACTGCATTCCTCCTAGGGCGTTTTCTGAGCCATACAAGAGCAACATTTGAGCTATGAGACCTGCGGGGAGATACATCTATGAAAGCATGATGTAAATTACAGAGACACAGATGTGACAGGGTTTAAAATATCTGGACTGGGGTTAGGAGAAAAGTGTATGAGAGTGTGCGTTATTACAATTTCCCATCCTTGCTTACTCTAAGAGACATCTGCTACTTCTTCTTTGCTCATCTTTCAAACAGTTGTGGGGTAAATATGTTTGCTTGCTAACTGAACATGCTTCAGTAATGTAGGCTCTGTCAGTCAGTGAGCAGGACCATCAGCCTGGATATGGCTCAAGGTAAATCTTTACCAGCACACACACACACATACACACACATACACAAACACACACACACACAGCGTGAGCATGAGAGGAGAATAAATCCAGCACATGACCATGAGTTGTCTTTTTCCACTGCTGTCAACATCACACTGTTCCAAGACTGAGAATAAACAAATATATATTTAAAAAACCTTCCTCTTGATCAAAAGAGCAAAAAGGACATGAATGACATCTGTGGTGCTGAGTGTTTAGGGCAGATATCTGATGGCTGTATTAGACTGGAAGCAGAAGTAAAAAATGTTCAGAAATGACACAGTTTTATTGCATCACTCTTTGCAGGTACACAATCTTTACAAAGACAGGGCGAGTGAGGTTCCAGATGTCCTGAATATGGATCCCAACTGCACTAAACCTCTTTTAATGCACTTAAAGAACAGAAGTAGGACCTCATATCAAATGGCTAATGAGGTGTGTACGGTTAGACCTGGCTGCCGGGGTCGGCCGTCGTCTGGGGTGTGGGTGGCCCCACACACCCTCTGTTGCCCCCTCATCCTACTCTTTGCTGTCATGGGCTCCTCCTGGCTTTATTATCATCAATGCTGTGGTGGGGGACAGAGCAGCCGAAGGAACTGACATCTCCAACACAGTCTTCAACCCTAAACCTCTCCCTTCCCAGTGAGCCCCCACCTAAACCACATTATTCATAACTTTGTATCTACTCACTGCCTATGTTCAATATGGTACCGCAACTCATACACACGAACACATCCCTCATACACAAATCACACACAAACACCCCCAACACCCACCCAGCTGTGTCCTTCATGTCCATATGTCTAACATATGTCACATGTAGCCCACATGAGATCTCTTGTGCTGTTCATTAATATGTATGCCTATGTTTTGTAACGTCTGTAATGTCTATGTCAAAGAAATAAAAAAAAGAATAAAACTACGTCACAAAAACGTGTAAAACTACTACCGTCTTTGTCCAGCAGATGATTGCCCTCCATCGCCTCCAGTCTCATTATGCTTTATTCTTTGACATCCTGCTTTAGGGATGGGAGCGGAGATTTGAAAACCCTTACTTTAATTCCTGATGGTCTGTAATACAAGCTGTGAAAGACAGCAGCTCTCTATAGCATGAACTAATCTAAACCTACTGTGTGAAATTAAACTACTTTTATCTTGAAGCTAGGTTGGAAAAAATGTTACTTTAAGATAAAAGTTAGAGTGCACTAAATGCTCACTAAACATTTAATGTGGAGCTTGTGACTTTTAGTTCTTCCCTTATTTCTTCATAAACTTTCATCTTTCACAGTGCATTTTCCAATTTCTATTGAATCAGTATTGACATCCATATTGCTAAAAGACCTTTAATTACTTCTGTGCTCCTTGTTACCAGAATTTGGCTCTCTGCTACTGATCACTCTGCCCACTGCTTGTGACACAGTTTCTTGATGCTAAAGTAAGGGGCTCGGCTCAGTGCATGTTTTAGGGCCCCGGCACCAAGAAATGCATAGCACTGGTTCCAAAATTGAGAACTGACGGTTTTCCTGCATTGGTCACTTGAGCTAATGGTGGCACTCACCAACTGTCTGATGTTGTCTGGCAGCCAAAAGTCAGCTTGGTGACTCAAAATAAGCATTCATTAATTAATCACACAAAACACTTCATAACGTATTGTTCGGCCTATAAGACGCACTTTTTCTTCCCCAAAACTTGGGGGGGGGAAGGGGGGGGGGAGTTGGTGCGTCTTATACGCCGAATGTACATTTTGCCTGCATTAAAACTGCACCAAACTTTGTGTGGTTCTTTTTTTATGCTGTGTGTGCTGCAGACTGGGCTTGTGGTATGTAATGCGGGCTGTGGAGACGTCTCTGACCCTCGTGACAAAAACGAGACGCGATGTTAATGCTGGTCATGTGACGATAACAAAATGAAATCTATAATGTATTAATTAAGAACGATTAAGAACGAGACTAAATGTGGTTTACAATATAAAAACTGCAAAAGTGTCTCTTCATTTTCATTTTCATTCTGTTTCCACACACTGCTAAGTTTCTAATTGGTTTGAATACAGCATTGGCTCTTTCCACCCTTACTATCTGTAAGCTGGATTGGGGGATGGAGTAAAATCCTCAGAGCTGAGAACACATTTTTCATCATTTGAGTGAATGCTGTTTTTTGCAAGAGTGTTATGACAAAACTAGTCTTTGAATTACTTTGAAAAAGTTGTCCTGCTTGTTGCAGTGACCTTAAAAACCTTACAAGCACAAAACTACCTTATATTTTCCCTCATCCTAACATTGATGGATGCAAGGGTGGGGATAAAATTGCCAATACCAGCAGAGCTGGGTAAAGTGAGGGAGGGAGGCAATTCAAGAGGAACACATTTCAGATAAATGTCAAATGTCACAGCTGGCCTGAAACAACTTCATTCCCTTTGCAATGTCCTATCTTGAACAAAAAAGCCATTATTATTAGCTTTTGGAACAAAGCATCAAGTCTAACAATTAAGCACTCAATGAAGTGTAAGTACACAACGTAAACACAGAAATGAGTGCAAGAACGCATGACAACACTATTTTATTTCATTTCTGCTGCATCTGTATTCCTACTGGGCTGTACCTATATGGGATTTCAACACTGGAGATAAAACTGCAAAACTGATTTCTTTTATGAATTTTTAGTTAAACAGTGTAATTTCCTTTTACCTCTTTCTAGCTTTTTACTTTCAGTTTTAACTCTTTCCAGCTGGCAATCAAATTTCTCCAATCACCCATTTAAAAGCTGGCATGCAGGTTGTTGGGTGATGTAGCCATACACCTTGCTGCCCAAGGACATCCGCAAGCATTTTGTTAGTGGACTTTGGCGAAGTGTTTAACAATATCATCCCCTCCCAACTCTCAGTACGCCTGCCATCTGTCACCAGCTTCATGACTGTGAGGCTGGAAAAGTCCTTTCTAGTATAGGGAGAGTCTGCACTGGTTCTCCCATATATGTGTCATCTACTGCTCCTCAACCACCACACCCCTGAAGACCGCTGCACCTTCAGGAACATCTGGAGTTCAACATCTGCAGTTTGCTGGGGATTTTTTTATGACATTTAGCAGACACTTCCATTTCCTAACTACAGCGGAATACTAAAAGTAAGATTCAAACTTATGACCTCTTGGCCCAAGTGTCATACACACTAGGCCACCACAACCCACACATATCTAAGGATCCATCTGACTTATCCAAGGTTGATTCTAAATATCAGCTAGAGGAATGAAGGACTGGAATTTTGGTGCGGTCAGAACAACATAGAACTTAGTACATGCTTAAGATTATGGGAATTTAGGAGACACCCCTCACAGCCAGTGGCGTAAATATAGCGCGTGATTTCTCTGGGCCCGTCACTACCCCAGACCAGACTCTTTAAAAAAAAAACCCTCATCATTAAATATACAACCATCAAATAAAATTGTGCGGAATTCAGGTCTGCAGTGGTTTGCAGAAAGCTACAGTAAAAAGGTGCAGAGTGGATACGCGCGGCTGCCGTGAAGCACCTTCAGCCACAAGATGCAAAATCTTGCGCTCTTTCGTTTTGCTGCAGAAATTACAACAGCATGCAAGTAGTAGCCTGCAGTACTCTTTTGTATTTATAATTGCAATCTATATAAACAACCTCTGTGCTTCTACTTAATGTGTATTGCATGTATCAGAGCTAAAACACAATTTTCGCACCTGGGCCCATGACTATGTTGTTACGCCACAGCTCACAGCATCCAAAGCCCTGTCACTGAATCACAATCACTGAATCTGTTCTGTGTGCATCCCTCATGATCTGGGTCAGCGCAGCATCAAAACATTACAGGAACAGACAGCAGCAAGAAGTAAGGACAGCTGATAAAACCATTGGTGTTCCCCTTCCCACCATCATGTAACTGTACATTTCAAGAACTAGTCAAAGTCATTACATAGTCCTCACATCCTGAGCATGATGTTTCTCAAATCGTTCCTTCTGGCAAGCTCAAATAAAAACAATTTATACCAAGACTACCAGACATAGAAACATTTCTTCCCTCATGCCATCACCCTCATAAATAGCCAAGCAGTAATATCATCTGCTGTGCTACTCAAGCTAACAGAATTACATGACAATTCCATTCTGTAATAACCAGCAGTAACCTTTACAGCGATGTACTGTGCTGTGCTACAGTAGCTCATCTGTGGGATCGAACCAGATGGGCTTGTATTCATTCGTCAATATGCCCACAGTCTCCTTATTGGCTCACTACTTGTCCTTCCTTAGACAACATTCTTTGAAAATAGGGTTTTTGGAAAACCAAAAACATATTGGGATCATTTGATTTCACTTGTCAATCAATATACTAGTTAGGCCACAATCCCAACTATGAGTATTAGTTAAGTGAGAGACGTTGGTATGGCTTAATAAGCCACCAATGTGTGTGATCAACCAGTGGAGTTCAAGATAGTTCTCAGAGAAAACGGAAAGATACAGTTCTACACACAAACACACACATTTCAACATCTATTCATTTTATTCTTCAGTTTGCTCCATCTCACTCACCTCACTATGCGTTTGCTTAAGTGTGTTAACTGCTATGTTCCCTTTCTCAATTACCTGTTTTTGATACCTCAGACGATGGCTGTCACAAGCAGCAGTGGGTCGTGCTGTAGCGAGTGTGAGACTGTTTGGTAAGGTTCAGGTCTGGGTCTCTATTGAATCATATCTATTCATGCAAATGGAATTTGCAGTGAAGTTTTTGGAGCACAGCCTTGGATCTGGCTACCTCAGAACTGAATGAATACTGATGATGAGATCTGCTGTACAGGCTAACCATGCAGTGCTAATGAGCAGTTAACATCAGGCCATCAGAAGATCAATATGCAAACAAATCTAAAGAACACTGACACTGAAATGTAGCTAATGACCCCAAAACATTATTTATTAGACAAGAAACCTGACAGCTTGTTCCCACACAAGTGAATTATGTTAGAATATGACAAAACTTATATGTTTGGAGAGTTATTATATTTTATATTCTAGACATTAAGATTGGTTTCATGACTAACCGATCAAAAGACATGTAAAAAAAGCAAATATTAAATGTATGAAAACAGACCTTCTGGATGAATTGCCTATGGTTATTTGGCATTTTGTATGAGGAAAATGCATTTCACATCTCCGATACTTAATGAAAAATTCCTTATTTCATAAAGGAAGTAATAAATAATTCTGGACCATTTCTGTCAAGAGTTCAGGTTGTTAGGTTTTCAAATGAAGCAAAAAAAAAGAGATGGCAAACTGGAGATGAAATGTTTTTTCTCTGACAGTACCAGTAATTTACATTTTCCTTCTCATTTCCTTTATGCCAATTTTACACCAGAATTGATTTACTCAGAAGAAACTGCTAGTATGCAGCATATTTTAGCGACCTACTTGTGTGTTGCTGCCACAGGACCAAGTAACCACTCATATTCACTGGGGCATTAATGTCTTCTGATTTTTTTAGGCCTGTCAACAAAGTCGTTGGGTAACGTCCCACAGATGCAGCGGAGCAACACAGGTGTCCAACACTGAGCAACTTTCATGCAAATTCTTAACATCAACAGTCAATATGTCAATTAAACCAAATAAAACAATGGCTGATAACTTGAATATACCTTGAACAACTCAATGTGGGAAGCTGTGCAGCCACTCAGCGTCCTCTGGACTGGATGAATCTCTGCAGTGCTAGCTTTAGCCATGTTAGATAGTGTATGCTGTTTTAGACGCTGGAATGTTACTGTACTTTAACACCGAGTTTGTTGTGCAGGTCACCTTGCTGTTTCTGTGTCTTAAGTGATCTTGTTTAGATTGTTCTCATGCCAACGGTACCTCTAGTGCCAGTGTCAAAGGGGGGACCTTCGAAGGCATTGACACCCCCCCCCCACACACACACACATGCTAGTGTCGCTCTTATGAATGTAGTTCACGATCGATAATGCCCCATAGTCTGGTAGATCAGCTCTGATGCCGGTCCTGGGTACCACCATTTTAAGAAATTACAGGCAGAGACTGCATTGTGTACACAAAACTCCTCTCAGAGGGCTTTTCTGTCAATGCCCTATTATACACACATTATGTCTGGCATGGTGTATTTTCAATCAGCATGTCTAGCGTAAAACTGGCTTTATTGTGGGAATCAAAGCATGATGGTCCTTTTATAGGTATTTCACTCATAACAACATGAAATATGTTTCAGCACCTCTCAACACTTTCAGCTTAAATGGAACAATCACCAGCATTCCAACACACTGTACTTGCGATTTGTTTCAAGACAACGCTAATTTTCAGTAGCATTAATGATACACCCGTTAAATACTGTCTACTCTGATGTCATCATGGCAAATGGAAAAAGTAACTCCCCTTTTACTCCCTCCCTCTCTCGTGAGGGGACTTCCCTCTGTGGTAGCTGCCATCTGGGTTAGTCTTTCTGGGCGTGTGGAAAGAATGCAGGGAAGCCCAGGCCCATTTGTTTGTCTTTAGGCTCTTGGGTGTTTGGGCTCGTAAGTGTGTGTGTGTGTGTGTGTGTGTGTGTGTGTGTGTGTGTGTGTGTGTGTGTGTGTGTGTGTGTGTGTGTGT
>JBBKCR010179629.1:0-14515 GCA_037577295.1 Ladigesia roloffi | reverse complement strand
GAGAGACAGAGAGAGCGAGAGACAGAGAGAGCGAGAGACAGAGAGAGCGAGAGACAGAGAGAGCGAGAGACAGAGAGTGCGAGAGACAGAGAGTGCGAGAGACAGAGAGTGCGAGAGACAGAGAGCGCGAGACAGAGAGCGCGAGACACAGAGAGCGCGAGAGACAGAACGCGAGACAGAGAGCGCGAAAGAAAGCGAGTGTGACAGTAACAGTGAGAGTGTGAAAGAGAGAGTGAGTGAGAGCAAGAGAGAGTGAGAGAGAGCGCGAGAGCAAGAGAGCGCGAGCGAGAGAGAGAGCGAGAGAGAGTGAGAGAGAGAGTGCGAGAGAGTGAGAGACAGAGAGCGAGAGAGAGCGAGAGAGAGTGAGCGAGAGAGCGAGACTGAGACAGAGTTTTCCCCTCCAGGTCCTGCCTGCACACCACTAGCCAGTCGCAGTGCTCTCTGTAAACAAATCCCACCCAAACACAGCTTATCTAATCTTTCACAGCAGAGAGCAGTTATTTGGACTTCCCCTCCTCAGCCCGGGAAAAACTCTTCCATCAGCGGCATTCCCTCCAAAACCCTGATCAGGATCTGTCTGAAACCTTCCACTGCTGAAAATAGGAGAGGAAAAAAACAAAATTCTCGAACAAGTAGTCCGGAACGTGTTTTCCCCCTGAACAGAACAACTTAACGCACAGAGAACTTAAATATAATTAATGTTCTAATTATAGTTTGTAAATCTATAATCTTGCAATAATTCAACTATTATTCTGACCCCAGTGTAGTCAATATGTCCCAAAATTTCTTCATTATTTATAACCGTAGTACACCACAAATGTGACCACAGTATTTATCTGGACAGTAAAAATACACTTTCACAGGTAAATAATGATTTTGGCCAATTAATGAATGTATACTCCATTAAGGATTATAAGGGATTACATTACACTGCAGTTTAACAAAATTGGCTTGAAAGTAAGTCAATTACACAGCAGCGGCACACAAAAATATATTCCACATTTAAGGACTCAATGCATATTTTGTTAAAAGTGTATTATAACTGAATTAAAGTCAGCACAGTTTTACTGATACCCTCATATTTGTTGCATCGACACATTTTTATTTCCCTCTCCATAAAATCCCAGCGTGGTACACCTGAAACCAGTACTGATGCAGATTCCCTAGACAACCTGGAACATGAAAGTTGAGGAAACACATCTTCGAGTAAACCAAGCAGCAGACGCGATGCTGAAATTAAAGCCAAACACAGCAGATCAGGGGCTTTAAATAACGGAGAGGCAGCTCGTTTTTCATTTACGCTAACAGGAAACTGGACTCTTAAGGGCCAGCTTTGGGATAGTGGTTTCACTGGTGGGGTCCTCCAATACCTGTAACTGGTTTAGCAGTTTCTACACAAAGCTGGTGAAACCAGATCTGAATTTGAGATAGGGGCCAAATAGCCCAGAGAGGCCTTTCTCTTTGTTCCTCCACCACGATCACTTATATCAGCATTTCTCAAACTATGGTGCCGGGCCGTGAGAACTTTTCCGGATGTGTGTATGTGTGTGTATATGTGCATACACACACATATATGTAAAAAGGGGGGGAGAGTGGAACATTTGTAAAAAGAGGGGAGAGCTGATCAGCTCGCCACAGCGTCCCTGGCTCTGACTTCATGAGAGTTTCCAGTTCCAGTGCCTCACTCCGAGCACCACAGCGCTTGCGGTCGTTGGCTGCAGCCTTCGAGCACTTGAACACACGGTCCATTCGTGCCGCTCCAGCCTCCACGACCTGCTCCTTTACTGGGGAAGAGCAGTCCAGCTCACCACCGCATCCCCAGGCTTCCAGTCCAGTCCCTCACATGTGCCGCCATGTTTCAAAATCCAAATCCCGCCCCTAACCATCGCTGATTGGTCAATACCTCACAGAGTTAACGCAGGCTTCTCATGCCATTCGTGGGTCAGACAGTCATTCGGCTTGCATGCAGACAGAGTGTATTCTTCTTACGACGGTATAACGGTATTGAAACTGATACCGTTGTTATTTTTAGATACCGCGGTATACCATAATGTGAGGTCTTTGGGCCATTAGAAGGCAGTTAGCCAAAGCAGTAGGATCTACAGAAAAAACAATATCTCACTCTGTTAGACCTGCAGGGTTTGAGTAGATCTGAATATTGGAGAAACACCAGAAAAGTGTGCTGGCAGGTAGTTTCCATGTAATAACCTCCAAACAATGTGTTGAATTCTGATATTTTTCTGTCCGATTACATGCAGTTCTGCAGAGTTTGAGCCCAAAGACCAGACAGTTGACCCCCCGTAGCTCCACTGCTGTTCTAGAAGCAGCACATACAATGCGAACACACGGGTCGGAACACACAGCACTTTGTGAAAACCCAGTGGCTGGACTTTTTCCAGAACTGGGCATGGGGTTGGTACAGTAACCACCAGAGATTTCATATGCAAGCTAGGCATTACAGAGGTCAGGCCTAAGCGTTACAGCCCTTTCAAAATAACACTGCACCAGTGTGTGTGTGTGTGTGTGTGTGTGTGTGTGTGTGTGTGTGTGTGTGTGTGGGGTGGGGGGGGGGGGGTATATCTTTTCGCTCAACCATCGGAAAACAATTTTCGAGCTTTGCAGAAACAAAAAGATCTTTCGCATTGACATCAGAGCCGTCAATGCAGAAAACAAATGCCAGACAAAAGCCTTTCATCGTTCACTCTCTCCAGTCTGGCAAATCTCTCATTCAACCTTAAAAACGGAAATAATTTTTGCAGCTAATTAATATTTATAGTAAAATGTAATGCATAATTCATTGTACTGCATACAATAGTGAATAGCATGCAGTAAAGAAGCTCAAGACATCTGTGAGGGTCCCTGAAAAGCGTAGACCTTCTCAAATGTCACCAGCTCAACTCTGTGGAAGCTTCAAATCAGCCTCTTTTGTCTTGTCCAACAGTCTAGGCCTAGGGGTCAAGCCCCAACACCCACTAATATCTGGCTCTGAAATAGCAGGAGCCGTCCTCCGGGTATAAGATTTCCTCGAGGGTTGGGTATTATTTACACAGATTTAAAATCAGACTACTAGAAAACAACATTAAATAGCATGTATTAAATAAGCTCAAATGGATGAAACCAAAAATTCACACCCCAAACCAAAAAATTAAACAAAAACACAGTTACAAAGAATGATTTTTTACATAGTTTTCAAAAAACAACACTAAAAATGTTTACATGATGTATATGCCACAAAATCCAGTGGCCTTGAGAGGAGAGAACCAGAGGTCACCAAAGTCATGTGTTTTATTTATTAGGTTTTTTTTGCCATTTAGTATCATTTGTGAATTGTTAAAACAAGTCAAAAACTATGTTGTACCTCCGCTTAATTATTCAACGTGAATACTGATTAATTACTGGTCCTAAACACAAGACAGTCCCACCTGGCTGATGTTTTTTTTACTGTTGATGTGAAAACCACTAGCATCTGTGCTAGCTCAGGAAATTCAAGAAAACATGTTTATTCATTATTTCTCACTATATAATTCTAATTATTTGTAGTTTCTTCAATTTTTTTCAATATAGCTCAGAGCTGCTGAATGTAATCTGTACAGCAGCATTTTGCCCCTATATAAAAAAAAAGAAAAATGCTACTGTACTAAAACTAGCGTCTTCTCCAGCCTGTACCCCAGAAAACACTGAAGATCCAATGGCAGCACAAGAATCTCATGTGTAACCACACCGTGACCCAATTCAAGCACTGCAGTTACAGTCAGCCATCACAGGTAACCCATTTTAACACACTTGGTTTTAAAAAAGCTGATGGAGAGAATACTTAAAGGTACTGTGTAAAAATTCAAAAGCAAAAGCTAGTGGTGCATTGTGGTCCAGCGTATGGTTCAGTAAAGGCGGTGATATGGTAGCTTGGAGCATGCTTCACAACGCAGTCTGAATATGATGACGTCTGCTGTACGGCTAGTTTCAACAAAGGCTGAGCAGCCTGCTAACACTGCAAGCTGTTTGTTCTGCTAGGCGGCTTCGGTACAGATTAGGGCTAATAGGCCGGCTGCTTGTCCTCTCTCTCTATCTCTCTCTCTCTCATATAACATTATGCCCTGCAGGATCTTCATCAGATCAGGAATCCAGCCAATTAGGTCTTCCCAGTTGAGCGAAAGCAACTGCCTTCTGCTGCTAAGTGGTGGCCTGGGGGGGAACGGAAAACTACATGCATTTTCGCTAAAAAATGCGAAGTGTGCTGGAACTGGTCATGATAAAACCAATGTTGGTAGACAAAGTTTAATAGGCAAAAGAAGTTAAGTGTTAATTTGAAAAATAAATAAATGATTTGCACCATCGGTTCAAACAAGTGACCTTCTGATTCTCTTCATTCTGTGCCCAGGACTTCACCACTGCACCACAGAGGGGCTTTCCAAGCTGCTTTTGTAGCTGCATTCACAGGCTGATTATTTCTAATTACACCACAACAAACTGTGACGTGTCTTTTTTTTTTAACTGACCTGAGCCGGAGTGTCTTGACCAGAGGGTGTCTTAAACCAGAGCTTTAGTGTCTTAAACCCGAGTTTTAGTGTCTGGAGTCTGCGGCGGACTTTGCTCCATGATGGTTTCCAAGTGTTTTGTCCCTTTTATACCTTAGCCATGAGGTCACAGACTCTCTCTCAAACATATTTCGAAGGCAACTTGATATTCCTCTCTCACTACCCTTATGTTTAGGGCTGGTCCGAATACCTTTTTTGGAGCTTTGAGTATTCCGTAGTGAACAACATCGAATATTCGAAGCTTTGGTGGAAGGAAGCTGAATATATTCTTATCTCTAATAAAGGCAGGAGCTTCCAGTATTGCTCAGTGGATCTATGCGGTTTGGGTGTCAAAAAGAATGGGACAGCTTGGTGAAGCTTACCGTGTGAGTGTCTCTGGTTCTGGGTGGAAGTGTGTATATTAGTATACCTCCGATTAGCGGTTTTATCCGAGGCCGCGCTCGGGGAGAAATGCACCGTTAGACCAGGAGCGCATTGGAAAGTTTCTCCGGTTCTGGGTGGGGGAGAACTCTGTGCTCGGACTCGTTGGAAAGGTCATATTGAGATTTTAGTGTGTGCTGAACAAATGAACAAAAATAAATAACAAAATAAAAAATAAACATTAAATATGTGGTGTCAATATTATTTCCCACTGAAAAATGCTGTATTCCGGAGTTTACGTGTTTATCCACTAGTTTTCTAACTGACATCATGGGTTGTAAAGCCGCTCTTGTCCAGGAGTCTGCAGCTAGACGCTCTTGGTTTCGTGTTACATGTTTTATTTCTTCTTTTAAATATTCAAATCTCAAAATGAAAAATCGAATGCCAATATTTGCATATTCTGGTCCAGCCCTACTTATAATACAGATACCGCTTCCAAAAACGCATAATGCATAAAAAGCATAAATGACCAATATTCTCCGTTATTAGAAAAAGCCCTAAACATTATTAGTAATAATGATTAAGTAATACTTAATCCTGTGTAAAGATGCTGAGGTACACCCTATATTAGGTCTAGATCTGAAGCACAAAGTGGTCCACCTCAGATTTGACCTAATGACCCTGAGCTGAAGTGAGGAAAAACACAAACACTGCAGGCCCTGGTTCCCATTCCACAGGAGATCTAATTCAATAACGAGGCCTGGAAGAAAAGCAGTCTCAACATGCCACAGAAGGAAAGGAATCTGACTGCTTCTGCAGTGGAACATTGCCCTGGATATCAAGTAACAGCAGCTAACGCAATATTGTAGATTAGAAGTGTTTAGAAATGTATTCGAAAATATTTAGACAATGACCACAACAACCAGCATAATTTTTAATAAATGAAAAATAAATAAAAAAGGCAATGATGTTTATTTCCAAATTGCTGCCAACTTTATTCCTGCACTTCTCGTGATCATGAAACTTTGCCAGTTATGTACTGGAATTCCCATTCCCCATTCCAGGGAAGTGTATCCTGGATGTTTCACAGTTTAACTGTGTATACACAGATTAGATCTATGTTTCTAAAACAGAACTGTTAAAAACATTTTAGCAACCACTACACTGCACCTGTCATGAAACGCAGTTACACAAAATTATATGCAGGCAATCAAGACACACTAACAAGTTTCTTGATACTGTTAGCATAGCCAACAAGCTACCAAATAGAAAGGTCTGGCACTACCCTATAAACACCAAGAACACCAAGATGTAAAAAACAGGTCCCATTCAGTGTAATTCTTGCTTCCTATGTCATGTTCCTTTTGTCCAGATTAGAATTAGGGCTGCAATTCAGTAATGCTACAGTCCACACATGGAAATAACCTACAAAAACAGCCTAATTTCAAATTATAGCTTTTATAATGATACAAAATCCAAAATATTTAAAAGGATCTCCTTATTATATTCCACTTTAGCCCCGCCCAATGATCCACCTATTCACAACACTTTACGTGGCGTAAATGGACTTGAATTACATAAAGGCCTTGATTCATCCAGTAACTCACTTGGAGCTGTGATTGGTCACCATGTCAGGAACACTAGGCTTATAGTTGGAGGCTTGTTTGCATATTGTGGCCTTCCGCAGTATCAGTGTATTACAATAATGATTAACAGGCAACCTACTGCACAGCCCTAATGAAAACACACCTGCTTGTTGACACTGTCATTTTGAAGGCTAAGGAAAACATCTGAGATCTTCTCAGATAATAGTGATCAGGTGATTATGTAATAAGAATGAAATGTCCACCTGCAGGTTTCCGAGGTGGTTTTAAAGCCAGTTTACCTTCAGTTACACAGTGTGATGACAGTAATATCCAAAACACGGATTGTCATGGTGGCCTTCACATCAACACCAGTGAACTACCACCTCTAATCAGAAGAAACGAGTACAGTAAACACAACTTCCTTTCTTCGATTGGTCACATGACCCTTTAGGCTTATTCCTGGTCCAAATTGTTACAGCGATTTGAATGGAACCCCCCGTTAAAGTGCTAAAAACAGCTCAGACAGCTCTGCTGTTCATCTGTTCACCTGCTGGACGCTCGCAGTTATCAGGCAGGAGGGACAATATCCAAAGTCATTGACGTCAGGTTTGCGGTCGGTTGTCAGGCACGGATCTTTGAGATCCTGCAGGGGGATAATTACAGACACCGCAGCAACAGGTCATGTTTCCAGCGCCAAGCCAACAGCGTCAGCTTCGGCCTTTTGAAAAGGCAAAACAGGCTTTGCAGGAAACATTCAGGAAACGTACAAAAAACGTTTTTCTGCAGAGCGAGGCATGCAAAGACTTTGAACCTTTCCATATCAGGCATCAACAGCTGCTGAGGCGACATGAAAAGGCTCTATAACCCGCAGGGATAAAAACAGCTGTTGCATAATGCATCCAGAGAGCCATTATCTTAAAGAAGAATCAACATCAGGTACTGGTGCAACATCAGGTACTTTGGCTTGTAAGCTAAATATTCTGGAGTTTGGAGAGAACCTAAGTCCCAGCTCTGGGTCTGAAACACAAAGGGGCATGAAAGAGCCTCTGTTGCTATACCAAAAAAAGAAACTTGATTTAGGGTTTAAATCATGCACCCTACAGCCCTTAAAACCATCTACAATAAATGTGTCTAATAAGGGCACAACTGGAACTTGAGGATATGGTTTTAAAAAACCTTCTTTGATTCAGTAAATGTCAAGGGCTGGATTTTCCCAGGCTGCCTGATTCTGAGGCGATCATGCATGACTCAGAACCCTGCTGGTTATGTGGACGGCAGCGGCAGCACACTTGATCCATTCATACTCCAGCTCGGTCTCTCACCAGCCTGGTAAAGGCGAGTGGCTTGTTATGCAACAGACTGACGAATATTAGCTTTCTTAGCATTTCGGCTAGTCGAACAACCTGATATAATTAGCCTTGCGACAGAAAAGCTGGAGTATTTCGCAACTTTCCCCAGCGGTCAGCTAAAGTAGAGGGAAAACTGGACTAGGCATCAGCCTAGGTTTGAAGGTCAAAAAAATGGTTTGCACCCTGAATGGCTACATTTGAATATGGAAAAATGTGGGAAAATGGAAAAAAGAAATAAAAACTAAAATCAGCCTGCAGCCGAAATACCACATTTTTGGTACAACTCTCTGAGGAGGGCCCCTCGTTTGTACTGCATAGAGGAAAACCAAATGGCCCACACCAAGGCCGCTTTGTCAGGTCATTGGAAAAGCGTAGACACTGCAAATTTGATGCTAAGCTTGCAAGCAAAATGCTAACAGGCTTGTAATTACTGTAAAAACTGTTCAGTTCAAACCAGTGCATTTTATATGCTGCAGTTGATTTACGTTTTAACCAGAAATGTAATGAAAACTAAAGAAATGTCTATTGTCCTTTTTACACAACTTGCAGTAGCACTGCGGTAACTTCTGGAACCAATATGCTAAGCCTGGTGAGTCGTCCTTACAAAAAGTGATTTTTGATAACCCTTCATTACGCATTTTAGAAAGTTGCCACAAACTAGCCTCATTTCAAAATGTACTTTCCTTTAGGACACAGTGTATTTGAGTAACTTGCATCTGACAGTGAATTCTGCAAATGTGGTTTCACATGTGGTTGCACATGGTTGTTTCCTCTGCAGGTCTTTCTTTACAACATTAGACACATTTTTATACATTTAAGGGTATGATCAAGAATGTGAAGATTCAGACATGTGGTTGCTTCTCTTTAGAGGCTAGTGTTTTGAATAAATGTGTGTTTTTTGTATGTTTCATAGCTTATGTTCCATTTTAGCAGGTCGTGAGTTGTATGGCTTTTCTTGTAAAAGAGATTATGACCTCAAAAAGGCTTCCTGGTAAAACAAAGGTAAATAAACAATGGTATTTGTGTCAGAAAGATCAGAAGCGTCAGAATGTAGGCTGCTCTCATCTTTATATGAAGGACCCTTCATACTGGAACAGTCTTGGATGCCGTAGTGGTCTACAAAAGCAGCCGAGCTACTGGTAGGAAGCCAGGAAATATGCTCAAGAACTTAATGATTACAGAATCAGGGCAAATCGATATCATTCAAATTCTGGCCAGCAAGAGCATAATGACACGTAACGTTCAATCAAATGTACCATTCAGGGCTCAAGATTTGATTTTATACGTATTAACCCTAAGAAATCGAATGATGCGTTAAAGCGCCAAAAGCACATGGCTGCTAAAACACTGTTGTATAATGTGTGTAATCAGAATTTTTTTTTTGGAACTTTTCAAAATTTAAGAGTTCAAATAATGTAAGGGTATTGTTGGTTTCATTTTTATCCTATAGTCAAAGTTGCGCTGAAAAAGAGGTATGAGAAAAAAAGCATGATGGGAAAGATACCCTCAGTGTTCTAGAGATAAAAAATGTCTTGATTATACTGGGCTGCTTTTTCACAGCATACATCACACAAGCCCCGCCCACATCCACCCAGAAAGACTCCACCCAGATAGACTCCACCCAGATGCCTAGTTTTGATAGACAGTTCCACATAAGACGGCAAACCTACGTCTATATACTAGCACGCCACTTTCACTACATTGTCCATATTTCACCTGCACGACTCAGACCTCAGACCATTTGTATATTTCATTATTTTTTCATCACCCAGTTTTACCCCTTAATTTAATACACTCTAATTACTCTGCAAAGTCTCATGGACATTTCAGGGTCACACTGTCCTTGTGTAACTGTGTGTGTGACGAATCTTGAAATTAAAGACCCTCAGAAGAGAGCAGGGTGGGTATTGGTGTTGGTTTTAAATTTCTTTAGGCTGTTCTGAAATTACACTCTTATCAGCAAGAGGTTCGAATATGGCATGAATGCTAATCTTGTGTCCACTCCTCAATGTATAAGTGCGTATGCTGGGCTAAAGGAAACAAACTGATCAGAGATCAGCACTTTCAAGGACAGAGAGACAGATTAGCCCACTCCTTGCTTTGGCATCTGAGTACTGATGATGGCCGAGTGGCTCATCCGATGCGTCTGAAGGGCCTCATTAGACTGATGGGTAGTCCTTCGCCAGACACATGACCTCAGACTTCATAATGAAGGCCAACTCCAGCTGGGAGTAGAAGTTGGCTTGGAAAACAAGATGAAAATACCTTCTTTTTTTTAAATTCCTGATCCTACACAAATATTTGACTAGGACTTCCAGGGGATTTTAGCTGCCAATGATTACTCTTTCATGTTTCGCTTATACTAGCAAGGTATTACCTAGTGACTCTCTGAAGTGAAACTGAAGTAGTAACCTTACTTTACATGGAAATCTACACACGCTAACCTGAGAAACACAATAAATAATGCATAAGTCACACTGGTTACTTTGCTAGATGCATAACGTGAGGAGCAAGTAACAACCTCAGCAGCTACCGCTAAACTGGTGTGTACTGAAACACTGTTAGGTCTCTTTGAACTGAACAGATCTGAGTTTAGAGATGCAATACATGCTTGTCATTTTGGGCTTCTATTATCCTAGATCTTGACAGTTTGGTTTAAAAACAGTAGATTTAGGCTCAGAATTAGGATCTAGGCTCATTTTAGAGGTCCCAAACAGAACAGTTTCTGTTATGCCACATCACAACTATTACAATTTATTAGGGGTGCACCAAAAATTCGGGCACCGAAATTTTGGGCCAAAAATGGCAACAAAATACGGCCTCCCCGTGCCAGATTGGATTAGAGTCAGGGTGTCTGCGCATTTCTATATTTCTAAGAAAGTCACTCGGAAAGCCGTTTGTCTCAACATCGGGGATAATTTATCAGATAAAATAAAACCTCCCAATTGCCTCGTCTCCTCTACCACCATTGGTGGTCTAGTGGTTAGGGCTCGCCCTGCGATCAGGATATCACAGTTTCGAATCTCGCTTGATGGATGGGTTTAAATGCAGAAGTAGAATTTCATGCTGTTCACACTATGTGCTCTGATGTGTAACAGAATAATCATGTTTTGTTTTTTAAAGAAAAGAAAGTTTTTCAGTGATTACAGACTTTTCCCTCTTTACGCAACCTGAGATGCGATATCAGCTACTGGTGTTTCAACATTTCTGTAGCTTCATGTTCCACAGAAATGTTGATTTTGCATTAGAAAATCAAGAGATTACACCAAAATTTCCCCTTAAAAACTAGAAAAACTAACTCTGAAATGAGTTTAAATAAATAAATTGTCCCACCACTGTGAAAAGCCGTTTGTGTAAAGAAACTCCCCCTTAACCTCTAGAACCCCAGGGGTGTTTCCCATAACTGTACTGCTCGTTTTTTTTACATTAAAAGCCTTAACGCATAATCTACAAAAGTCTCAAATCTTTTTTTCAGTACATTAATTTTGTTACTGCTAAAATTTACAGAGCTTAAATATTTTCTTCAGCTTAAAACACACATTACTATAATAAGGGACACTGAAAATATATTGTAAAAATCTAAACAACTATCACAAATCACAAAAAACAATTTAATTTGACTTTTAAACTACACCATTTAAAACAACGGGCAAAAGTGCCAAAAAAATGTATTTAAGTTTTGAGATCTGCACAATATATGATCACGAAAGCTTGCTGTGATGTGGAGGCCTTCACTTTTGAACCATTGACATGGAACTGGCAATCAGGATGTAATTTTGCATTAAAATAGCGGTGCACTCCTGACCTGCTAGTGTTGTGTGGGAGCTGAGGGTTCAGGCAAAAAAAGCTGGACAGTAAAAAGGAAGTAATAAAATCCAGAGCTGGAGTGCTGTGGCTGCGCAGAAATAAAAAGCTCTTAATTGTGCCAAATTTTCAGTTTAGGAACTGGACTGGGAGAAATCTACAGGAACACAGTGTCAACAAAAACACTGTAAACTGCCACAGCAAAGACTGTCAGCTTCTATATAAAATGTGTCCCTGGTAATCATTAGGGATGTGACTTTTTAGCACAAACCCATGACGACAGAGAGGGTGTAAGTTATTTTTCACGAACTGTTTAATCACATGACTCACACTGTTCCAAATCACAATACAGTCAATGAACAAGAGCAATGCACCTATTAAACTCTATTCTAGACACTCTCAATTTAAAAAATGCATCCCTAACTACCTTTATAACTGCCGCGCCAATCTCGGATGACTGTGCATAGTAGTGGTTGATCTGTGGTTCTCCAGCTTCATATGACACAGTTTGCACTGAACTTCATTGCCATTTAACGTAAACGAGTCCCATACGGAATTTTTACTAGCCATAGGTCTCTGCATTATTCAGGCCACACGGTAAAATTCAGTGTTTTTCTTCTCGAGTAGCCTATGGGGGAGCGTTAGTGTTAGCGCCACCCTCAGGCTGAATTAATGTGCTACTACATGACGTATTGGTGAGGAAACGTCCTCATTTCTTTCCGTTTTATTTTCGGAGTCCCTTAATTGACATAACTGTATTTGGAATAACTATTTGATATTCAAACCTATTATCCCTAATAATCATATCAATAAAAAGATTAAATTCCCACCAGGGGTTGACTGGTATCAGGGGTGAGGGGCAGGGCAGTTTGATGTACTGCCTCTGAGTTCAGCTTCCTGGAGGCATCACTACATGCTTCTCGTAACACAGAGCAGCCTGCTTGTCATGACACGGTGGCTATGAACGCTAACAGACTGCCTAAATATAGGCAAGCCAGATGTGTGAGCCACACCCACAGAGCGAAGATAGAACACCGATGGGAACCGTTTACACTGAGCAAATGTGGAAGTATTACATGTTTATGTATTACACATAAAAGTTTATTTACAAGAATATGGGTCTACAGTGGTCTACAAACATACTAACTTAAGCATTATACCTACATACACACACGAACACAATATGTGCATACATATACATACAGTACGTACTGAATACATCCACGCATATATTCTGAACATCTGATGGTCTGATTTCATTTGTTTGTTTGAAACCTGTAAACTGGATCCGCCTAAACTTTAGAATCTGGCAACCAAAAGGAGCTCAGATCGAATGCAGTATCCCTCCCTGACTAGGTAATTAAAGTATATCTGCAAAACCACGCAAAAGTGTTACAATGAATCATTATTGTATTGAGGGTGCAACCAGGGTTCACAAACTCAATAAAAAAAGGGAAAACAAACATGGAGGTCACATTCAAGCCAAAAAGAGAAAAAACATGTGGTGCCAAAGTGCAGAAACTATCGCTCCAGACATTTAAAGCTCCAGCATGTTCGCCCCAAGCTCCTGCTTATCCATTTCAGCTGATAACCTCACCACAAACTGTCACAGCCGTCTGCACACAAAGACGGGCTGTGCTCTTCTGTGTAACGTTATATAACGTCCCATTCAAACACCACGGGGAGGCCACGGACCTGAGGTGTGTCTACGGTTCCTCTAGCTGGGGAACTGTGGAAAAGTACTAGTATGTGGCTCATTTCACTAAAACACGAGTGCTCACCACCAGGAAGTGTCCATCATGGAATGAACAATATTGATGAATGGAAAAAGGGGGACAATTAAGAGGCCCCACAGGAAACGTGCCTGCCTTTTAAGTTGGTCTCCCGCGAGCAGAGGCTCAGAAAACCTTCCTCTGAAAACATGGTCGACATAACTCGCTAAAACAAACCTCTGACACAGCCGATGAAGGAAAAAGCTAAAAATACCTCCGGCGACAAGCCCTCGGCACAGCCTAAATTTCTAAGCGTCATTTTTTCTGGCAGTAAAATAGCTACAGCCGAGGCTCTCGGTCACATGGACCGCGGAGTTCGTCACTGAGGCCGGCCTCGAGACCGGAGGAATGCCTGCAAGAGGCGAAGCACTGATGAAGTGGCCCAGACAAGAACCTCACTAAACAAGCCTGGGGTAGGTCCCACACCACTGTGAGAAAACACTGCATGCAAAGTATAGCCTGAAGGGGAAAAAAACCAAGAGAATGCACGATGCACATCCTGAGACACGCAACACGTGTTCACGTTCAAAGGGAAACTCAGGGGTGGGCAGACAGAAGCACTTAAGGAGGATTTTGAAGGAATTTGGACTTCAACTATCTCCTTTTGAGGACATGGTACGAGTCAGACAATTCTGCACACCATAGGCTTTTTTTTTTTCATCTATTCATGCAGATATTTATTCTTATTAAAATATCAGGAAGAATAAACAGCTATAAATTGAAGACTTGTAAAATAAAACACATTCCCTTTTAAGGAATCTGTAACAGTGCGGGTCCGGCTCCTTTAAACTGGTTGTGTGGTGCTGCAGAGTCAAATTCTAGACTAGTTTTAAATGTACACATTAACTGTTCCATCAATTAATAGCTCGTTCAATATTTAACATTTTAATGTCTGATCATAGTTCCATTATGTTTTTAGTATTTATCAGTGGTGATGAATGAAGGAAAGAATTTCTGGCTAATAAAGTTCCTATACATATAGTGCATATAGGACGCTCCCAATTTTCAAGGAGAAAAATCTACAAAAAGGGGGTCCCAAAACTTTTGTCCACTCTAGATACATAACGTCTCGTCTCGTTTTAGTCAACGAAAATGAAGAGACACTTTAG
>JBBKCR010179622.1:0-14516 GCA_037577295.1 Ladigesia roloffi | reverse complement strand
AGAGAGAGAGAGAGAGAGAGCGAGAGAGAGAGAGAGAGGGAGAGAGAGAGAGAGAGAGAGAGAGAGAGAGAGAGAAAGGGAGAGAGAGAGAGAGAAAGGGAGAGAGAGAGAGAGAAAGAGAGAGAGAAAGAGAGAGAGAGAGAGAGAACGCTACACGGACTACATAAAGCGCCACCCCTCGGCCCCCTGGTAATTTTACTCTAGAACCGCCACTGCACAGAACGCAGACATTCAATACTCAATACTCGTACTCGTCAAAAGCGCTTTATCTGTACTGGATACTCGTTTCAGCCGAGCATCCTGCTCATTCCTAGTAGCTACTAACCACCCTCCTGACATGTTTACACATCAATGTCACCCTGTCTGTGTTTGGTCTAGAAATACGCTAATGAACTCTTAACTTGAAGCCCCAACATCCATCATAAAGCATCACAATGCCAAGACACACTCCCTTCCTTTTTCTTTATCTCTCAAAGAACGCACACAAGCAGTGATAAATACAAAGAACACACTGAATCTCCCTCCACTGCTCACATTTCACATTCACACCCACACACACCACTGGCTCACCAAACACACACCACTTATCTTAAATTACACATGCATTATTGAGAAGGAACAGGATCTACTGAGATGGACCATAATGAATTTATGGTGTTAGTATTAAATCGATAGTTAGACCAAAAATTTTGTTTAGAGTTTGCCCTTACTTAATCATTGAAACATATTTGGTGCTTTTTAGTTTTACACAGTGCTACAAGGCTAACATAATTGACGATGTAGATACCAAGAAAACTGAGAACATGTGTGGTTTATGGCAAAATAAATCTAGCCTAGCTGTATGACAAATTTAGTCTGAAATAGCTCACACTCCCATTGTAGGGTATCATTTTTTAAGCTGTGTATTTGAATCTAAATACACATCTTATGTTGCTTGAGCACAATGTCCTCTCAAGTTTAGATTGAATATTGTTTTTCCAATGCATGGTACCAGCTGAGGTCAGAGGATTTCATTCCTGCCCATGAACCACAACTAAGCAAAATAGTATCATGTACCAGGTTTATCTAATGAAAAACAGGCCAGTACAGTAGGGTCGAGTCCATCTAGCACCATGCAGAAGAAAAGCAACATTACTGAAAATGTTTCTTTATTTTACAGAACAAATTTTTTGTAAGTTGCATTAGGCTAAGTAGATATACAGGGACAACAACTGAACTTTACTTTGTTTACTGCTGTTAACACAGCCCTTGAGTACTAATTTGTCATGTACATGGTGTAGCTGAAAAGGTGCAGTGCTACTGTGAAATATAGAGAGGGTGCTCAAACTACAATTTAATATCCAAAACTGTTACAATCAGCATGTGAATGTTCAAATATGACCTCCGATTACTACACTCATATCATTACTTCATCACTATTGTTGAGAGGGGGCTCTCCTCTAGTGTTTGAGTTACTGGTTACTGGTATTAGTTAATGGTTTTTACAGTTTTACCTTCCCATCTAACATTATGACCAACTGTGACTGAAAACTTTTCAAATGTAAATTAATATTTGAATCGAATTAGTAATCAGGCCAAGAGAATAAATCTCGTAGTGCTTGTTCTGGCAGCATTGGTTCTTGGCCCGTTGATATTCCATGTACTAAGCTAAACTGGACATCTGCTGTGCATCTCCAAAGGAAACCAACCCTCTGCTTTTATATGCTAAAAAGAGAAAACATGAACAAACAGCGCAAAAGGCTATCCTACGCGCACAGGGCTTGTGCCACACTGTTACCTTGGAAACACAAAGAGAGGGATAGAGAAAGCAAAGTATTTCCCTCCATCTCCATGCAAGTAATTATAATCTCTTTTATAGCTCCTATGAAAGAGAAAATTAAACACCGGATGCAAATCACAGTTAAATCTTTATTTTAGGCCTTTGGACACACAGTGAGCATTTTTGAATTTGAGGTTGTGCCTGTGATTTAGGATTGGAAAATGTGTGATTTAAAGGTTAATATCAAGTCATCCCTATAATTACAGAAATTAAGTATATTTAACAGCTCCATTTTCAGCAGCTAGAAAGATCTAATATCAGTCAAAATTAAGACACACATTTTCAGAATTTCACACACATTCTAAATCAATGGCTCATGTCTAAACAATGGAAACAAGTATGATTAGTGCAGGATATGCTGATGTACATATGCATTTTTCTTTTGGAATGCCCTCAAAGAAGGGGTTCTTCTAAGCCTGTAAGGAGTTGGCATATTTTCTTTAGTCCTGTTGGAGATGCACTCAGTTTGCTCCTCATGAAATTGCTAGAGAGATAGATCAGCAGTTCACAAAGAGGCATTAAGGGAATATACTTTTAAAAGAATCTATTTTCAAAAGAATATTAGAGTCCTAAAAACCTTGTAAGACCTGGTGATCTTGTTAGACCATAATATCTGAGCCCAACAAATGAGCTTTCATAGTGTAATTCAAGCTTGTTTCAAATTTGCAACAATTTATTTGTGTTTCTGTGCAGCTTTTAAAAGGTAAAAGGACAATTTTGTCCTGAGGATCTCAAATTGTATGTAGTTGTTAGCTGTCAAGAGCACAGCCAGTGTCAGGGCAGTCTGAATGAGGGGACATGTTAACAAGGATGAGGTTAATTCATAATAATACATCTAAATAGTTACCGATACGCTTTATTTGCTAGCCTTATACCATAGTGGTTTAATGTGCAGTCAGCCACAGTGTTTAATCTAGATCCTACACATTTCTTGCCAAATTTAGCCCATTTAGTACGCAAATATATGTACAAATTGTGTACACACAATCCAGTGGCACATAGTTCTTGTCATGATTCCTGTCCATGTCATCTTTGTCTGGACAGGATTGGTTCGTGATAGTTCTATGCCACAGAATGATAACCAGCAATGAAGTGGACATACAGTGGTGTATGTGTAGCTATAGATTGTTAAAACAAGACATCTGAGCTGGGGTTAAGTTTTATAGGCGATGAAGATTGTAAAACATTTGTGTTAGGTGCAAAATGAAAAAATGGGTGGATCTGGTGAAAGGATTCATCTGGTGAGTTATCTTAAAGAGGCCTCTGAAGCAGGGGTAAGTTTCTTGTGTAGATGAAGGTTTTTTGTTGGTAAGCCAATCCCTGTCATCAACATGGAACAATCGCCATAGATTGTGCGTTATGCGTTATCTGGATGGTTGTGCACTCATGCATGCAGAGCTGCAGACACCTGCAGACCAACTGTCTGGTTGCTGGTTTGTTAACCGCCGGCTTCTTATGCTCAAACATCAGAGGCTACAAACCGTAACATACCTGGACTGAGCCCAGATGTTTGAATATTACGAAAAAGCTCACTCCAGATGAGGTAGTGTGCTCAGTAGCGCTGTCAATTTGCCACAAAGCGCTCCAGCTGTTGGTTGGTATGCTCCATCTGACCATTCATCTATGGGTGATATCCTAAAGAGAGATTATGGGTGGCATCTATCAGACGGCAGAAGGCCTTCCAGAACTCAGTTACAGGTGGCCCACTGTCCAAGATGATGTCCTTGGGGAACCCGAGCCACTGGCAGGAGGTTCCAAGGCATGTGTCTGTTGAATCTGGTCCTCAAACTCCCATCACAGCAGCGAGATGATGTTGGCATTCAAGACAGGCACAGGATCCTCCCAGTGTACTTCCACTTTGTGTTGAAGGGAGAGGGCATCTGCTTTGGTGTTCTGTACCCTGGACAGTATGACAGATGGAAATTAAATTGAACAACACCCAATGTGCCTGTCAAAGATTCATATGTTTTAACTGTTAAATGGTAAGCAGGTTGCCTATTGTTCATACGATTAAGCCCTTGGTAGTCGACACATTCTTAGCAAAGAAGAAGTCATGGCCATGGGATTTTTAGAGAGCCGGATAGTGTCGTGACAAAGCTGTTCAATAATACATTCCTCCATGCTGTGCTCAGCAACAGATTGATAGTTAGCTTGTAGGGCCTATGAAGTGGCAATTTTCTCTCTGAAAAAAAGAGGAGAGGAGAACTGAGAGTACTGAATGATAACTGAATTGTCTCAGTGTGATCTTTAAAAGAGGGAAATAGGGAATGTTTGATGTGTCATAGTGCTGTTGGAAAGGGCTGACTGCAGGAGGCAGTGATAATTATAGGCTGGGATAATGCGTCTAACCCCACACCTGACTGGGCAGGAAAAGCTTGATCTATGAAATGAATGGCTGCACCCGAATCCACTTAAGCAAACATTCCAAAACATTGATGGCCCAGTTTAATGTGGGGCTGAATGGTTATTTGGGAAATGGAAATGAGGTTAATGATTTCACCAACAGCCCTGGTGAGAGCCCCCCTTCTTACCTGGTCTGTCTGTTTCCTTTCGCAAGTGGACAGAGAACACAATGGTGTTTGGAGGAGGTACACCGGGCTCTCACCTCCATAGTCAGGGAAGTGTGCTCTAACTGCATGGGTTCCTGAGTGGTCCAAGTGAGGAGATGAAGAACCAAATAGGCAACACTTCCACGGTGTCTGGAGCTGGCATGATAGGCAGACGAGTCCATGGAACAAGTGAAGAATTAATGCGAGGAGACGGCCTTTGGCTCAATCACTGGTCAATCTGGAGGCACATCAGTCCCTCAGTGGTAGCTGGAAGTTCCCGCCCAGTGACTTTGTCCTTCATTCTAGAGGCCATTCCCTCAAAAAACAGCTTCTGTGCAGAGAATCACCCCAGGTGCTTTGGACTGCTAACTGAACTTCACCACGTAACGGCTAGTTTTGAGTCTGTCTCCACCTCGATTTCCAGGTATTGGAAAGTGGCCCTTAGTTGGCGTGTGAAGTTGAGATAGGAGTGACCAATATCCAATTCTGCTCTCAGGACTGTGGTTGCCCACTCAGCTGCCTGCAGTGATGAGGGAAATTAAGGGCGATCTGGCTCTAACTAGGGATGGGTACCGAAACCTGGTACTTAATCGGCCCCGGTGCCTAATTTTAAAAGACAGAAGACTCATTAAGCTCTGATGTTAACGGTTTTGCTGTCAGTACCGGAGAAATAAAAAATAAAAACGAAGAGCTTGCACAAACACAACATGAGACCACTCGTGCGCACACAACATGAGAGAACTTGTTGTAGAATTAAATTTAAATATCGAAATTTTAGCCATTTGGTGTAAATGTGCAGTTTATCTTTAACAGGAATACTGTGGAAAGTTATATTATTGGGATTTTCCTCTTCTGCCTGCCATAGTCATATGTGAAATAGAGCTGTATAAATGTATCGCAGCATGTCGATGTGCTCTCTCACAACATTAGCCCAGCATAAACGAAATCATGAGGAAAATTGTGAATGTTAAAAATGTTCAGGTTTGTTTTATTTCTTATGGTAATTCTTCCTAATTGCATTACAAGAACAAGTAATCTAATGTCTTGTAGTTGCTATAATCTAAGATACACTTTTAAAAATTTTGATTTTTTTATCATTTTTGTACAAAATATTGGCATCGGATCAGTATTGTCGATACCAGCCTGAAATTTCCTAGGTATCGGATAGGAAAGGAAATCAGTGGTATCACACATCATTATCATGCACACACACAACAAGAGAGAACTTGCGCTTAAGGAGTGATGATGGCAGAAAGAGCCAAACGATCGTATTGTCACACTTAATTTGTAGTGTGTCCAATTTTTTTAGATTAGGTTTAGGTTTTGTTTTCTATTTATTTCAGTTTTTTAAATAAAAATTTCAACAAATAGCACTGATTAGAATACCGTTAAAGTACAGAATCGATAAGTGTTTTCGATAGAAGTAATAATACCATTAAAACCTTAATGATACCCTTAACGATTTTTTTTGTGTACCAAAGCAGTCTGTTTTTGACTATTCTTGGTCTTCACAAATTGGGCTCAATTTATGTCCTTGATGTTTCCTTGGTCTTTCCCATTTTTCTTCCTTTCACCGTCTATGTATTGACCCAGCTTCCTGCCAACCAGTCATAACTTATTATTTTCAGATTACATACAAATAGAGCTTGGTTTCAGGCTGACTTGTAACATGACTACTTAATTCATTTTTCCCTCCAACACCAACAATTTTCTTATGTAGAAATTAACTAAACACATCCTGAAGAATACGATAAATTAAGCTTTTGACAGCTGGGTTTTGATTGGACAGATCCTGATCTGAAGCATAAAAAACAGGACTACTACTGTAAACATAATATATTACAGCCATAGCCAGTTGTAAATGATCAGTATATGGATGTGTAGTTCAGTCTTGAAAATTCTGCCAGTGAAAAATGAACTCAGGGCAGCCAGAGCCTCCACTCATAAGTGCGTCCCTGGACCCAAACAAAATGCCATTGCTGCCAAAGGCCTGGAGAGTGCTGTACACACGCTGCAAAATACACTGCCTTCTCCCAAGGCCAGACTACAGAATGTGTTTGTCTATCCCCTAAGGACATCAGCGCATGTGTGTGTGCACAAGTGAGCCTAAAACAGAGACAAAAAAGAAAGAGATGCAGCCAGAGAAATAGTGGTAAAAAGGGGAGAGTACGAAAGGAAAGAAAAGGTTGTACGCCAATTGATGAAATATTTTTTATTGATGCACTTCATTAAAAAAAATATATATCAAGTCAACTGTAAGGACTGATGTGGAGTTGGAGGTGATATTCCAGTCAGAGGTGTCCAGACAGCCCTCTTCAGAACACAACTCCAGGCCTCCAGGCCTCTTCACCTGAAGACTAGGTGGACTTGCCTGTGGACTTTGCTCTGGTTGGCTGTTATTTGAATTCATTTTTGGATTTGCCTCTTTTCTTTGTGGACTGTATTAAAGAAGTGATTATTGTATTTCTGATATTCAGTGTTCCATACAGGGTTGCTATAAAGCAAAATCAGGCAAAATTATGGACAATCAGGAAAGCACTTAAACAATCTCTGTACTACTTGACAATGAGAAATAGCCAACAAGACAATTTATGCCAATTAAAAAATGCTATTGGTTATCTGTCTTGAGAATTATCATCTGTCACTTGTCACTTGGAAATTGCATTGGTCTGACATTTAAATTTTCCAACATGTTTCCCAAATGTATACAGTAATGAACAACATTGGTATAAAAGATTTTATCAGCACACTTTATTTAACATTTAGTAGCTCTACTGTGTTATTACAGTCTAGTAGTAATACTGTACTGGCATTTTCACTTTGCCCTTCTCCTCCCTCACTGCAACAGAGTTCACTTGAGAAAAAAAGAGACCTATTATTTACTAACAATAACACAACGTTTTCTTTTCAGAAGGCTAATCATAGACAAGTAGACAGAAATGAGCACACCCTTAGATTCTTAGAGGCATTGTCCAAGCTGCTGGCCAATGACTTACCACTGAATCATTATATTTTTGTTTTAACTAGTTTTGGCATTGGTCTTGACATGCATACATGGTGTGATAAATAAGCCTGGATAAAGCTGGAAAGACCCACATAGTCACTGCTCAGAAACCGGTTCACATTCTAAACAGCAGCAGGGCCAAATGCAAAGTTTTTTGGACTGGAATAAGTCACACTCTGAGCCCTGCAAACCCAAGACAACAATGCAGCACAGTTCTTTTCATAGTGTGTTACAGTACCAACAAAGCAGCAGATTACAGCGCCTTTTGTGCTTTGAAGAAACCCAGGATTACTTCCTGGCCAGCGCAACAGGTCCCTCAACAGGGAACTCCCCATTGTCTCTTGTGGCTGGGCCCACTCCTAGCGCCCCTCAGGCCTCACTGAATTTCTCGTCCGGGTAGTGGCCTTCACCACCTGCCTCTGTGGAGCCCCCTTGCTGTTCGCAGGGATGGGGCCTTCCTTACAGGCCACACTGGAGCCCTCAGGAGGCCTCTCATTTGTCACAGGGATGCGGCCTTCCCTACAGGCCCCACTGGAGCCCTCTGGAGGCCCCTCGCTGTCTTCTGAAGTGGAGCTCTCACCCTCGGCCCCACTGGAGCCTTCAGTGAGTCCAGTACCCCGCCCCCCCCCAAAAAAATTTTTCAGTTGTGAGCCCCCCTCCGATGATGGCTCCTCCACCACTAAATTAGCCTCCTAACATTTGCCCTGTCCTTCAACCTCCTAAGGACCCTAAATTGTGGTGCAGGCCACCCTGGGCCTCTACTCTAGGCAAGGCAAGGCAAGGCAAGTGTATTTATATAGCACATTTGGTTCACAAAGGTAATTGTTGTGTTTTACATAAAAGGAAGTAAAAACAATAATAAACATGAAAAATAAATTAAAACAATCATATAAATAATGATCACAACAATAAAAATTAAAAAATGCATGCAATAATTTAAACATTGATTTAAAATTTTGCCGGGGGGGGCTGGTGTAGGAGGCTGCAGCTGTTTCTTGGGAGCTGGTGTGGGCTCCAGAATACGGGTCTCTTTGGTGTCCGAGAGAGAAGACTCTGAGGCGCTCGGGAGCACGGAGGGCAGCAGCCACGGTCTGGGGGATGGAGTCAGCTGCAGCACAGCCAGCGCAGTGTCGTCGCTCGGCTCACTGCCCGACTCAGTGCCCCGCTCGCTGCCCGGCTCACCGCTCATGGTGCCGCTCTCGTCACTCATGGCGCTGCTCTCCCACAGCGTCCATCTGGGCAGGGCAAGTCCCACTGCTACCCCAGCTTGCTCACAGCCCAGTGCAGGTCCAGCAAATCGATCGCAGTGCAAGGAGTATCGTGCACAAGCTGGGGTGGCAGTGGGTCAGAGGAAGTCAGATGCGCCGCGGGCCATGCGTGATCTCATGGCACTTGCCCTGCCCGGATGGACGCTGTGCAAGGGCGGTGCCATGAGCGACGAGCTGGGCAACGAGCCGCGCGAACAACAGAGAGACCCGTATTCTGGAGCCCACACCAGCACCCAAGAAATGGCTACACCCTCCAACAACATGTAGCATGGGGCAAGCAAGAGCAGGTGAGAGGGCTAGTAGTGTAGGTCCCTACACTGGCTTCCAGTAGTATTTTGAATTGATTTGAAAGTACTTTTACTTATTTATAAATCACTCAATGGCCTAGGACCTGAATACGTTGCAGATATGTTCACTGAATATAAACCCAACAGACAACTCAGATCATTAGGATCAAGTGAATTAGAAATACCAAGGGTTAACACAAAATAAGGGGAATCCACTTTTAGCTATTATGCTGCCCACAGTTGGAATCAGCTTCCGGAAGACATCAAATGTGCTAAAACATTAGCGACATTTAAATCTAGACTCAAAACTCATCTATTTAGCTGTGCATTTACTGAATGAGCACTGTGCTACGTCCGAACTGATTGCATTCTGTTTTAACTGACTTCTGTTTCACTGGCTTTGGTGTGCTTTCTCCACACCAAAGCAGGCTTGGAGGCAATTTTTTTTTTTCATTTTTTAAATTTTATTCTGAATAAACAAAACCAAAAGACTCGAGGGCCAAACAAAGAAACAAGCACCAAAGCACTTCTATCTAGACAGTGGACTAACACCTACAGTTGGTCCTTAACCCCTCTAAATACCTAAACCCACAGCATAGTACCCAGTCCCAACAAAGTCCAAATTTCCTTTGATCATACTAGCAGCTGGTTCTTCTAATTTTCTCTAATTAGAAGCTGGTGTGATCAGGGGCTAAAGTAATTTTGCATGAACTAAAGGTGACCTCTAGTGGTCAAGCGACATTACACATGCACTATACAGTGGCTATTAACAATATAAGCCTGTGCTTGCTTAACATCCCAATAAAATGTATTGATGACAAATGCACATTGTTGATGGACCACCCAGGTAAGATGTTCCACCAGCCATCGGAATTGAAATGAAAGACCCCATGTGTAGGATCACATCTCAATGACTGTACTATGGAATTAAAAAAAAATAATAAATTTAAATACTGTTACTTTAGCATTCTTCAGACAAAAATTTGCACTTCTAGAGATTTTGTTACTTGTGACTTTTGTTGTCTAGTGTTTCAAAAGTTTTTGTAATTTTCATTTACTCACCAATTACATGCTGCTCCAACATATATGTTCCAAAGCTACAAGTTTTTTTATTGCCCAACTGAGTGGATTTGTTCAGTTTTACCCGCTGTCTCTTAATAATTGACAGTCATAGTAACACATTTTTCCAAAGAGCATTATCCAAGTTCTATGGTCACCTTGTGACCAATGTGACATAAAGGTAGACTCTAATGCTTACACTGGGGTTTTCAGTGAAGCTGCACCTTGAGTGCTTGAGTTCCAGGTTAATTTGTGTGCCTGCTATAGACTGATCACTACTTCCTCTAACAGTCAAAAGAAACACCCAGTGAGTGTGCAGCTGAGGTAAAGGATAGTTTTTCCTCACGACTGACTTTTTCAAACTGTGCCTTCAATGCAGGCATTAATAATTCTTTGTAAGTTGGGGGCTTTAAAGAAGAGTCTTCCTTTGGCTTCTCTTCCTTTTCTAAGTCTGTTAGGGGCAGATAACACCTGCTGCTTTGGTATGAGGCCTGAAATATTGCTCTCATTAATCCACCACCCTTTTTTTTCTTCTTCCTAAATGCATTTCTCACCTAAGAGCAATGACGTGTCTGGCCTAAAATTAGTCGCCTAAATGTGGACCCTAATTCAGAGACACATTATTTTTCCCAGTCCCCGTGTTCAATCCGGGCAATGTTTCAGAAAGATCTGATTCTGAATAAATTTGCCCCATGAAAAATGTTCTGGGAGTCATTCTAAAAAAGTCTTAAAGTATACATCGGAACTGCCAGTTTATTAAGCCTCTGCGTTGCCTCACTGAGGCTGAAAGGGCCCTTGGGAGAAAGCCCCTTATCTAGCCAAGCTAAAGTGCTCTTTCTCTTCCTCTCTCTCCCTTTTCAGCATGTCGACCCATATTGCTCTCTCAGCCTGAATGGACACGCTCTTGGGATGCTAAAAGTAGAAATAATAACTTTACACACATTTACAAATTGCAGATGGCTAAATCACAAGCTGTGCTAAAGCTAAGGCTCCCACTGCACACCTGTTGTTTGACAGTTTCAGTCTCTTTGAAACCGGAGCTGCTGAATCCCAAACAGTATAATGAACACTAATCCTACTTTTTCTTTTACAGACGAAATTCTTAGACAGCATAACTGTACACTCTACAATCAGACAGCCATTGGGTGAATACGTTTCAGGTGCATCCATTGCTGATAGAGGTGTTAAAATTCTTAATTTAAATTAGTTTTTGCTTTTCATGACAAGAACTGATGCTAATTTAAGAAATCAAGTTGGTGAAAGCTGAAAAATGTTTTAATATATATTAATTTTATAACACTTCGGGAGTGTAAACAGGAGGCGGCCATTTTTGGCCACGAGGGCACCGAGTGTGAGTTATTTTAACTTTGCTTTCCCTGCAAAAATAAAGAATGCATAATAATTAGTGTTGTTGTTAATCAGTTCCAGATCTCAGACTGTACTATTAGTAACTATTAGTAACAATTTCCTTCGGGATGAATACATTTTTCTCATTCTGATTCTGATAGTAACACTAGAAAATCCAGCCGCATTGAGAATATAGAACATTTACACTTTTGAGGTTGTTTTCTAATAATTGCATAGTGAAAATAAACTGGTATTTGATGGATTAAAAATAAAAAAAAAATGGATATTTTATACTTATGACAAGTACTAATGTTAATTAAACACTTCATGCAGTAAAAATTGCAAAAAAGCATAAATAAAATAAAAATCTCAGACTTAATCTGTTGGTGGCCATTTTTGGCCACAAGGACGCTGAAAGGGGAGTAAAAACAAGGACAGCCAGAGGGTTAAACTGAACACACATTGTTTGCATAATCTTTCTATCTCTAGCCAGTTGAATGGGAGGCTATGGAGCAGCCACACATGAGTCACTATTCTCAACGAAAAGCATCTCAGGAATAGTGGAGCTAAATCCATCATTTTCATATCAAAATAACAGTTTGGAGGAGTACATTATTTAATTTTGTTAAGTTTTAATTTAATTTAAAATGGTCTGGTCTGAAAAAAAATATATATATATTAATGTAGTTATACTAATGGAATATATTTGCACATATCATTTTCTGTCTCTGGCAAAATTACTGAGTTTTTACTTTCCTTTTATGTTTTATTTAAAATATTTTATTTTATATATGTACCTGAATTTCCCACATAACAAAGCAGATAAAAAAATTCTAGATTGAGCAAAAGTTGAACAACAGAGTCAGGCTGGCAAAGGCTGTTCTTTAGTCTTGAAAAAACAAGCATAGAAAGTCTCGCAATCCTTTATTGATGAGATCCACTTAGTATCACATGAGAGAAGACACCTCAGACAGGCATTTCATCATCAGAAAAAGGGCTTTGAAGGGTATGAGCTCTTCAACATCAGGGCCTACTTGCAAAGTTTGTTAATCAGGGTGATTAATTTAAGATGGCATGACGAAATGAAGCTCTGGATCAAACAGAGTTGTTCAGATTGTTGCTATACTCCTGAGGAGTATGGCTGAAGAGAATAAACAATATGATTTTCCTCACTGTGCAATGTCGTGGTTCAGCTTGTGGCCCACTTAAATTAAACGTGGAGATAACGTTGAATCCCAGCCCTCTTAATGCCATCACTGAGAAAGCCTTGAGCAAGGTACTGTCCCCACAAGCTGCTCCCATGGGCACCCCTCACTGGTAGCAACCCCAGCATCATTGAATGGGTTAAATGCAAAGAAAGAATTTCACATTACTCACACTGTGTTGCAGTGTGTTCATGTGAGACTGTAAGGGGCCACTTTACTTTCGCAAATTTTCCTGTTTCCAACAAACTTCAGTAATTGAACTTCAACTTTTTGCCCCTGCTCTGAGCACAGCTTATTTAAACGTCCCAAAAACATTCTTTGTGTTCTCACGACAGTACAAAAACATTCATTCGGGTACATATTTATATGTAAAAATGGAGATGAATTTATGCTCATGGTTATGTTTTTAGCAAAATGTGCAAAAAAATATTGCCATGAAAAAAGCAACAAAAAAAAAACAAACACGCAGGTTCCGCCTGCAGGTTTTTTCCATATAAAATTATAAGTTAGGTTCTCAGAAAAAATCCATGTGGGACTGAATTCACAAAGATCTTGTGGAATTCAGGACTTGGAGCTGTTTATGCTGTACAGGGGGGCCTACACAACATCAGGCAGGTTGTTTTAAGTGTATGTGTAGATAGACAGATAGATGGACAGACAGACTGACAGACAGACAGAGAGACATCCGGTCCCAAAAAATACTTCACATGCATAATGTTACCGTAGCTTCGTAACAGAGAGGCTTGGACAAACCTGATAACCTGAGTGCACTCGTGAAGTAAGGTAAAAGATGGGAGCCTTTCAGCTATGAAGCACCAGATCTGCGCTGGAAAACTACACACACACACACACACACACACACACACACACACACACACACACACACACACACACACACACACACACACACAGCTAAAGCCCACAAACGGACAACGAATCACGACAGCGCTGCGCTTCACCTGTGAAAGATCACTCCAGCACTGAAAGATCACTCCACCTCTGAAGCCTCCACAGCCCGCAGAGCGCTAAAGTAATAAATAGTCTTTAACTATTAAAACACCAAAACAAGTGAAGCAAAGTAAAGAAAAAGTTTCCTCCTGTACAGACCATGGACGGACTTACCCGGTAAGAAGAAATCTGAAGCCCGCCTCTTTCTATCTCCTCCTCTTTCTTCCCGTTTTTCAGTTTGAGTCCTCAGGCAGCATGTTGAACACGTTATCTCTGAGTGAGAGCCAGAACAGAAAGAGAGAGAGAGAGAAAGAGAGAGAGAGAGAGAGAGAGAGAGAGGGCTACACGCACGCGCGCATCCTGTATCCGATGCAGCAGAGCTGCAAAGTAAAGAGACAGGAGCGCGTGGGACAGAGAGAGGAAACGAGTGGAAAGAAATAAGAAGAAGAAGAGGAGGAGGAGGAGGAGGAGGAGGAATAGAGCACCCGTCAGTACGAGTGAGACGGAGTGAGGGATGGAGGAAAAGGAAAAAAAGAGAAGGGGAGGGGACATATATTGCCTGTACGAGGCTGTGCGCTGGTTCATTCACGTACAAGATGGACTTACAAAATGTCCACTGATGCAAAATGCTGCGTATGTTTGAGTGTCTGTTTGTGTGTGTGTGCGCGTGTGTGATATTAGGACCACAGTGTGTCACAAAATATGCGCCTTTTTGCGAAGCTAAATGTAGCTCTAAAAACTGTTGAACAGAGTTTGTGTGTTATGAGAAATCTCCACATGAATGAAAAAGAACAGAAAACGTGAGGGATATCGAACTCCAAAGTGTTCAAAAGTATTATGAAAAATTTTATTGTGAATACAACTCATTATTGTGAAATATATTTAATTCTGTTATATATAGTTACTTATTATTGTGAAATATGATTTCATAATTTTCATTTTTTAATGTCAGTATTATTTCATAATGCCGTTTTTCATCATTTCATGATCCCCTATTTCATAATTTCATAGCCGTTTATCATCATTTCAT
>JBBKCR010179613.1:0-14516 GCA_037577295.1 Ladigesia roloffi | reverse complement strand
CTCTCTCTCTCTCTCTCTCTCTCTCTCTCTCTCTCTCTCTCTCTCTCTCTCTCTCTCTCTCTCTTTCTCCCTCTCTCACATAAACACACACTTACAGATGCACGAGTTTTGTAGTGCTTTTGGTGCTCTGTGAGCTGTTGTATCTTCAGAAGCAGTTTCAGAAGAGCTGATGACCACTGTGTCCCCACATGTATGGTACGTGGTGCTGATAAAGTACACACAATACTTGCTCAGGTCCCAAAGTATATAAAGTATACAAGTATATAAAGCACACTTCAATGTGCAGGTGATGTTCCAACACCTATACTTGGAATTATTGGACACGAATCTGTGCAACTTCATTTTCCACAAAGAGTAATTACACTTCACACATGCTAATTAAATCTGCACACTTGCAGCCTGCACACTTTTACTGGCACACTCGTCTTTTGCATCTTTGAGAAATGGAACACTAGGTGAACACAATACAAAAAACACAAGTGTAAAGACAGAGACAGGAGAATACTCCACCTTTGTTGACAAGTGTGTACAGTATTGGTTGTTGTCATATATATCATGATTCTTGGTGGCTGTAAATATTGCATAATACAGAACAAAATTGGAACAAAATTCCCAACTGCGATGGTGCCTTGAGAGGCCTTGGCAGTCTTGTTTCAGAATACTTTTTTTTGTCTAAGTGTGTCTAGAAACCTATAAGTGAAAACATGGCCTATCGCCTGATTTGTGAAATTTGATACTTTATGTTTGTATTTGAAATATGCTTAACATTGCAATTTATTCAAGCTTATTTACACGATGTTTTTACTTCGTATGCATTATTTAAAGCTTAACTGGTTGTTAAGAAACTTACAGATATGTGTCTACAACACAAATATATTTATTTTCCAAAACCATTAGAGAGCATACACCATCAATAGTTTTGTATATGTAATGATGAAACAAAATGATGAAACAAATAAGGAGACCATTTTATATGAACATATCTGCCATTCATTAATTTTTAAATATGTTTTAAACCAAAAACATTTTCAAAACAATCTTTGAACAATCTCTCATCAGGCAGTATATTCTGTGGGGTACGCTTGTGCCCATCATCACCACTGAAAACATTTCTGAATCTTTTTTGACCATTTTTCTAGAAAAGTGCCAAACCGCTCTAAATTACTTTGTCATTTCTTAAGCATTTCATTATTCAGAAATATGAGTAAAAAATTATGAAATGGGATTTCCCTTTAATCGGATTGGGCAACCCTACTGTCTGGAGGCTTCTATTCTGTTCCTGCCTCTGCTGTGCAATAAATGCTTTTGGCACAAATATTTCCTATAAAGGAGCAGAAATGACAAATTTTCCATCTTTTACTTGCTACTACACTCTAGTGGACATATTGTTTACTGCACTTTGTTAAAAAATCTGCTCCGGTCGCTGCCAACCCCTTTGTTGAATTTATGAATGAATGATAACACTAAAGTGCACATAACCTTTTTCATTATATCATTTAATATTTAAATAATATACATCTATTTCTTTTAAATATTCAATGCAACGTGCTTCTATATGAGCAATGCATCATCTTATGGTAAGAGTGGAATATGAGGTGCAGGTATACTGTATATGGAATTTTTATTCAGAAAACATTAACACAAAGACATGTCTTTATAATTGCTCAGAAAAGAACATAAATAAAATTAAACTTATCAAAAAACTTATCAAGCTAGTACAGTTCTAAAACTCAAACATCCAGTTTTTAGTTTTACTAAACATAAATATCTTCCTATTATAAGCTTTTTCCCCATGTGCTCTTGTGCTAGCCCGCTACTAAGTGCCGATTCGTGGTCGTGAATCAGAAGATTCACTTTGTTTTATCAACTCACAACGATTAAATAAGAGGCTACAGACAATAATAAAGTAGGAGTCACTTGGGAGCCAAAATTAATGGCTCTTTTTTGGGAGCCGGGCCACAAGATCCGGCTCTGTAGTATTACGAACTTTTTTAGAACTGAATTGTGTTGAATTTTGTATCTTTGAGAAATGGAACACTAGGTGAACACAGTACAAAAACACAAGTGTAAACACCGAGACAGGAGAATACTCCACCTTTGTTGGCAAGTGTGTACAGTATTGGTTGTTGCCATATATATCATGATTCTTGGTGGCTGTAAATGTTGCATAATACAGAATATTTGGAACAAAATTCCCAACTGTGACTGTGCTAACACTGCTGGAGGGTACATAATTTTTCTGAATTATATTTGATCAGTTGCTGTTTTAGTGGTGTGAGTTTAGATACTCTCCCCTAGGGGGCCTCAAACCATGACAGTAAACTGGCCTTCACGTCATAACAGAGCCAGCAGACCTCCTCACTGTAGAAGTCAAACAATCAGGCCTGTAATGGTCTTTTGGTGTAAGTTATACATGCTCATATATGGATACAGTATAGAAGGATATGTTTGAACAGATCACATTCTCCACGTCTTTGTAGTTCAGATTTAGTTTTTACCACTGATGTGCCAATCCACATTTTTCAGTTTTGATCCAATTGAGATACACAAATAATGACAATGACTCAGATTCACTTACAAGAGCCCTTTTTATATTAATATGATCATTACTACTGCTATTGTGTTGTGTTTAAGGTTACACTAAATAATAAATAAACCTCAGCCCTTTTCCAAAGCAACTTATTTATGTCCAATTTCACATATAAAAAGATAGCAACAACATTGTTTATATTAAATATTTAAAATGCAATACTGAAAGAAATAGCAAAAACCATTCCAGTACGTCAAACAACAAGCTTGACTGCATCATCTGAACAGTTTCAGTGTTAGGACAATGGCAGCTGTAACAATTGTGTAAGACTTTAAAAGTAAATCGATCAAATAAAGCAGCAAACCAACAGCATCACTTGAACCATTTTGTCTCTTGGGTGTCTGGAAGTTTCTGGAAAACATCAACCATAGTCTGCTGCCTGGTGATGTCTTTTAGTACTGCATCATTAATAATTCACTCAATTGTGAATTATATAGCGGGTTAATTCATGCCTCAGCATTTGTGTATATACCATACTGTTTTTTGTGTATGTTCGGCTTAATTAAGTATAGTGGCCCCATATAGTTGTGAACACACCACAGCACACAATGGTAACAATGCGAAATTCTTTCTCACTATTTAACCCATTCACCAAGTAAAGCAGCAGGAACACATATTAATATTAATATATATATATATTTGTTTTTTTTGTTTTTTTTGTTTTGTTTTGTTTGTTTATTTTGTTGTTGTTGTTCTTGTCTCTGTGTATCTGCACAATCCGAACACAAGCTAAAATTGGGGGATTTGTAAAAGGTAACAGTTCTTCTACACCTTGGCCCATTGGCCCTACACTCATTATAAGAAACTGTGTAATCTTTTGTGTGTCTCCAGACTGAATTATATCCAAATAAACCACATTTATCAAAATAAACAGCAAACTTAATTTATTCACTCAGAGACTGATAATGAAGTATGACTTTTTTTTTACTTTTTCCACATCTTTGGACCAGATGTAGTTTTTAACTACATGGATAGTAGTTTTTCAGTTCTGATCTGATTCTGATATACTGATATGGACACAGAATTATTTTCACTTTAATATGATAATATGTTGTTGACACTGTGTTTAAGGTTACATCAATTTATAAATTCAAAGGAATTTATTTATGTTACACTTCACATGCAAACAGGTGCAAATAATCTTCATATAATAAAAATAATCTTACTAGAAGAAGCACATAGAAAAAGCACATAAATGCCTTACAAAGGAATGTATTTTTTTCAAATGCATTCCAGAGGAATCCTACAAACACTACATTTTAGCAGATGTTATTTGCTCATTCATTTGGAGACTGAAGTTGGGGCAGGTTTATGATAAAAAGGGGACTGGAATATGGATCTGTGACTTGCCTCAAGGTACTCATGTTGAATAAAGGTTGATTCATGGTCTAGCCTAAGCTGCGGACTGGATTATAGCTCTGTAAGTGCTCCAGAAATCACTCGAGCAAATTGCGTCAATATTGGACCAGGCCCATCTCTAGGTTTATCCTCTCTCTCTGAGTAAGGGAGTGTTGAACGCCAGCACTGTGAGGTCCTTGAGGCATCTGTGTCATGACTTTCTTTTCTTTCTGTCTTTTCTTTCTCACTGGGTCGACCTGAGGAGGACGGGTTCCCCTTTTTGAGTCTTGGCTTCTCCCGAGGTTTCTTCCTTCATCTGAGGGAGTTTTTCCTTGCCTCTGTTGCCTTTGGCTTGCTCACTAGGGTCTCTGACCTGGACAACCTGGTTGTAAAAAGGGCTATATAAATAAAATGGAATTGAACTGTAATTGAACTGAATTGAACACGTTTTGGTGATTTCCCCACTCAGGAATACATGGTTCACCTCACAACTTATAGGTTTTTTCAAATGCTAACAAGCGCTTACCCATATTCAGATACTTTTTCCAAACACTTAACACAGACACACATCTACAACCAGGGGCGCCCTAGCTGGGAGAAAACTAGGACTGAATACCAGGGCCCAAATTGGGGGAGGGCTCCTGAGGTTGAAAGTTGTTGTTAACCTTATGGGGGCCTATGGCCACTGCTTTTGTATAGGGCCCAGAATTTGGTGGTATGCCCCTGTCTACAAAACACAATTGGCCAAATGGTTCATATTTTCCTGAAAATCACAATTTGTCATATATATACTAGCACTTCATTTAAAATACAATATACCTTTCTCTGCACACACTACATTTACCAAATCACTGGAAATCTGAGTCAAAATTAAATTATTCTGTCAAACAATAATACATGTTTTCAGTTCACAAGGTTGTTGCAGTCAATCAAAGGCTTCAAAATACTGGCTATTTTTGGCATTACAGGGACTACATAGACTTTGTTTCAGTTTTATAGGTAATAGTGTACCCAACATGCAATCCATTGTTTTTACACTGGATTTCTTGTTTGGGAACTGAATCTAATGTTCACATTCTAAATAAATATTTTTCTTTACTGTAAACAACTTTTACTGTATTGCTTACAGTGAGCAAAATGTTCAGGATGCATACAATAGCACACACATGAAATACACTGAGTGGACACAGAAAATCAACAACAAAATTGCTAGGATGAAAATCACACAATTATCAAATCTTCGGGGTTAGGCCACATGTTTTTGCCAGCATCGCATCTGATGTCATCCAAGGCATTACACCTGGGATAAAACTGCTTGGTATGACGGATCCACTTTTGCCAGTCATCAAACGGGCCAAGTGTTTGATGGTCATATACCTTTCACCTCCATGCAGAAAAGAACTCCTCTATGGGATTCAGATAAGGTGAGTATGGTGGAAGGAAGAGACGAACCAGTCTTGGCTGGATTCAAACCATGTTTTACTTTCTTGAGTGTGATGGAAAGCCACACTGTCCCAGGTGACGACAGAGGTCATCATGTTCTCCTCCTCCTGATCCTTCTCTGGAGCCAGGTGCAGGTGAAGACCATTCAAAAAGGCAAGGAGACGCTCAGTATTGTTGGGTCCAAGCTGACTTCCAATAAGGACCAATGCAGTATTTGCAATAACTGCACACATTGGGATGTCTGCCCCTCTCTCTCTGCACTTTGTAATATGGTCATTTTTCCTATATTATTCCATCCTTGCTGATGTCTTTTTGCCAGATTGAATCCTGCCTCATCTATGAAGATACATTTGGGAGGGGCCTGAATGGTCTCCAACCACATAACTCTCTAAAACAAAGCTTATGCAAATTCATGTCACCATACTGTGACTGTACTGTAACTTTTTACGTATACTGTAGAACTAGTCATTGAATATACAATATTTTACCTGGACATATAGTGACTGGAGCTCCTTGACTCTGTCATGGTCATTTCAAATAGCACAGTGTAGAGCTGCTTCATCCCAACTCTGTGTTTGTACAATGCCCAATTAATAGCTGTGAGGCTGATGCTATTGATACGGTGAAACATCCTATGGTCTTCCACAATTCTAGTTTGAATTTGATTTCATTTGAAATTAATTTGAATTTTATTGCATTATTGCCTACAACCATTTCTACAATAGCTCTTTCTTTAGAAGGACAGAAAAATACAGTGAACTTGTGCATTACTGTTGTATTGACAAGTGAGAATAGGAACAATTCATGTAAAATGCAATATAACCTGTTACCTTCTTGTAAGATATGCATAATGGAGGCAACCGTAGAATACCTCAGATTGGACTGCCCCCTTTTACAGTGTCTCTTAATGAAAGGCCTTGAATAAAATATTGTTGCATGTATATACATCACTGGACAATGTTTGGAACATTATTTGGAACATTACTGTATTTATTGTGGTCTGTTGTGTGTTAACATTTGTAAGTAAGACAAAAAGGATCCATAATTTTGGCACTGGGTATAGCTTGCCTGTTAAGAAAATGTAAGCACTGTAGAAATGTGTTGACGGACCGCATATTATGTGAAAATGACATGAAATTTGTCAATGGTATGGCTGAAAACGACCGATGTTGTGCACATTGCATTAAGTGTTTCGAAAATGTGACACTTAGGTCAAACTGTAACTGTCAGGTTTAGTGAATGTGTTTGAGGAGCAGAAGCATCAAACTGTGCCCTCCAGGGCCCTAGTTTGACACCCCTGCTCTGGTTACTAGTAGATAAACTGTTTTTGCTGACACTACCTGTACTGACATTCAAAGTCACCTGAGAAACAGATCATTTTAATTGCATCAGGCACAACGTGTGTGCTTTCAACTGTAGTCTCCAAACCTTGATATCCCATCACAGTCAAAAAAAATACAGTGCAAAGTAGAATGTAGGAAGGAAAGGAACGGGTGCCAGAAAAACACAAGAAACAAAACAACAGGACAAAACAACAGTAACTTGCTCAAGGATACCTCCGTAGTGACACTAACTGTTGGGATTCGAACTACACCACCCAGCTGACATTCAGATTGAGCTCAGGCCCATCGCCCCATGTGTGAGAATGAACATGCTAGTGCCACTGATGTTTATTCTTTTACCCAATGGTCTCTTAGCACTATTCATGCCTATGTGTGCAGCAGATGTGTGTTCAAGTAGGTCAAACATTTAATCAATTATCATAGGAATGACTGTTGCAATTTCCAAGATACATTAGTGTACCTAATTAGTTATCTCCCTAGCTTGCCTTAAACGTTTTTCTGGGTTGGCCTTTATGTAGTTTGCAGAGACTATTAGGCTTATCATCATCCGATATTCTGATAAAAAGCTTTTGGGAAAGTGCCTGTTATCAGGGATTGACATTAACATTTTGCTAATAGTCACTTTGGTTTATCAGTAAAAAAATGTTTCAGCAGACGGCCATCATTTAATTAACATACTGTTATTTATGTACTGTATATGTGTGTGTGTGTGTGTGTGTGTGTGTGTGTGTAAGAGAAGTAGATAGAGAGAGAGAGAGAGAGAGTTTTGTGTTTGTGTGTGAGCATTTGGGTAAGTGAAAGAGAGAAAGAGATTGTGTGTGTGTATGTTTGTTTTTGTTTGTGTGTGTGTATGTGTGTGTGTGTGTGTGTGTGTGTGTGCGTGTGTGTGTAACAGAAGGAGAGACAGAGTTTTTTGTGTGTGTATGTGTGTGTGTGTGAGAGAGATAGGGATGATAGATACGTCTACATTATGACACTCTCTCTGCAATATGACCCTTGAGCTCATGCCCATCCGCATATGTCTGCGAATGGAAATGCTACTTACTACCTACCTTTGAATTTAATACAGTTAGAGTTGTAATTTTGAAGGCATTCATCACTCAGATGAGTTGTACCACTGACCTTTATTCTTTCATGCAGATGCTGCACTCTCTTAGAAAACTAGAACGTAGCTAATGGATGAGCTCATCCGTGGTACGTCTCATTATTGCTTCTTTTAAAGCACTCTTTGGTTAAAGGTCACTCTTTATGCTTATTACATGCCTGACCACTTTTCGTGTCCTGGTGTGACTCTTGACAATTCTGTTGCTGATCAGGCAAGCGATATTTGCAGGCCCTGATGAGGATGCTGAATCGAGATGACAGACCCTGGAGACTTTTCCTTCATCTGCTCAAGTGAGTGTGGGATGAGCCACAGCCAAAATTTCCGACTCAGTGTATTGTTGAGGAGAACGGGGGAAGTGGAGACAGCTACCTTGTAATAAAATATGAAATACTGGATCATTGGCCATTTAATCGTCTTAAAGGAGCTATCAGTTTAATGGTTCTTGTAAAAATGGAATTAACACATTTCTTAAAGAATCAAAACTGTCTCTTCTGTGGCATCACTCCAAAAACCCTTTTCCCTTTTTGGCACCTTTCTCTATAAGAGAGCACTTTCATTTTGGCCAGTGATCCATTATTGCATACTTTATTACTCAAGGATTTAAGCAGTGTTTAGCTTAAGAATTCAACTGTCTGATACAGCACAGACTTCACAATCGGGCTGATTTCGCACTTCTGGCCCTGGAGTTTTTATGCTTCTCACATTTTTGCCTTATCCTCCTTTTTTGCGAGTCATGAAGAGCAAGTAAGGTATAATTTGGGAGCAGGTGTAGGTGTACTCAAGGATCATGATAAAAAAAAAAAAGCATTACCATGCACCTGAACCGTATCACACTAAGCTGCTTAACTGTGTCGCTGTCTCTTTTTTAAGCTGAACAATGAACTGACAAATGAGAGGAGAGTGTGACTTCATGTCTGCAGGTTTAAATGGGTCAAAATTAACACTGCAATTTTATGTGATTGTGATTGGTTGTTACACGGATTTTACATATGTGTATGTAAGTTTAATGCCAATTTGTTATATATGAACACACTTTCTATGTATTTACATTACACAGTTGTCTTTATTGCTAGGTAAAGTCGCAATCATGCCAAAAACATTTGCATTGTGGGTTGCATAGCATATAAAATTATGTGAATTTTTACCTTTTACTAAAGACATAAAACAGAGACGTAATAGTTGCCTTAAAGCTATTAAGACAGACAAGATCCCATGAGCATGGGGACCTAATGGCAGCACTTTTTGTCAGGTAGGTCGAAAATATAATTATTTGAGAAACTGCTGTTACAAATGTGATGGATTCCATTTCCAAAATACTTAAGTTTACCTACTTATTTGGATAATACTCTAGCCTACTTGTTGTTGGCTATCTAGCTTTTGTGTTAGCAGGCTACATGGTCTAACCTCATTCTATAGTCATTTTTAAGTGCTTTTGTGGAACAGCCAATCATTACTGCAAAAAAGGATCAGATGTAGTTTATCTATATTTCTCGTGATCCCAGTCTCACAAGTTTTCGTGAAGCCCTCATGATATACAATGTAAGCAAAATACGTGCTGTAATCACGTTTTTATGTGCTAGGACAATGCTTCACTACTCTATGTATTCTAATGCGCACTGTGTAACATTGCCAGTATCGATGGTAAGTGGTGACTGGGGGACAGTAGAACATAAAACATATATAGATACCTTTTGATTTTTGATTGCAAAGCAGTTGAAACAGGTTGAAAGGCCACGAGACGGGGAAAGCCCTAACCCTAACCCTAAACTTAACCCTAACCCTGATAGTGTCCAGTTAGCACATTTATATACACAGGGTAGTGATGTGTAGTCTTAGCATGAACACACGAATTGTTGTGGTAGCACAAAAAAGTTTTATCGCAGCACATATTTTGATTACATTGTATTTTGAGATGGCTTTTTGAGAAAAGTTGTCAGATTGGGTTATTCTGGCCCTTTCATCAGACGGGTATTGAAAAAGGCTGGCATTGATTAGACAAGGTGTACTGCTGTTTACCATTCACTTCTGCTTAACTTTACCGAACGCTAAACCTCTGATGACGCTTCGTATATGGGAAGCTGCACGCAACAACCAATCAGAAAGTAGAATGCAAATGAGCTCGCTAATTTAGACACTATCCACTCCGCATGTAGTGGTGTAGTGATGTAGAATATCATATAGTATAGGAGAGCTGCAGAGAGAGAGAGAGAGAGAGAGAGAGAGAGGCAGAAAAAGAGTGTATGTGTATGCGTGAGAGAAAAATAAAAAAAGAGAGAGAGGGAGAGAGAGAGAGAGAGAGAGAGAGAGAGAGAGAGAGAGAGATAGAGACTCACACTCAAACATACCGTGGTGCTGCTGTGACGTTTCTGATCCTCAGTTGTTCAAGCCTCCCGTGCTGAGTTTCCTTCTCAGAGCTTCAGCTGCCAGACCACCAGATATCACTTCGACCAGCAGCATCATTAGGTTGCAGGAGTGCACAAATTCAGGATTAACGAGTGGAGGAATGACAGACTGGATGTGTGATCTGGAGGTTAAGCCCGCTTGGACTGTCCGCAGTGAGGTGGATCGGCAGTGGGACCTGCAGTAATGTGTGGGCTCTCTGGTGTCCGGACTTGCTCTGTCAGCTTTACCGATTCTCAAGAGTGTCCGGATAGTACTGGCAGACAACTTTGAATACGCTTGCTGTGTCTCGGTGCATGTAAGCCTCAGTCAGAACCGTGAAGGACTGCAGGTTCAGATTCCTGTATTTTCTTGCCAAACGTGAGACAGGATTTTCCAGGGATGGCTCGACTCAGAAGGAGGGCTTGTGTTGCTGTTCTCCTCTTCACTCTCTTCGTACTCGCAACTTTGATGGGATTAAGGACTCTGAAGCCCACCGAGGGCTTCCCTGTTTTGGCCCCCGGGGCAGACCTGCTTCCAGCGATCGGAGAGAAAGTTGACAGGCGCTCTGTGGTCCAGCCCTCACCGGCCCACGCAGCCAACGTCAAAGTAGCGGGCTCCAATGCCTCTCCGGACAAAGGCATATCCTACGATGTTCACATATTTTACTACATGTGGTACGGGAACCCCCAGACGGACGAGAGGTATATGCACTGGGACCAAATCCTGGTACCACACTGGGACCCCAAGATCGCCGCCAGCTACCCGAGAGGAAGACACGTGCCCCCGGAGGACATCGCGTCCAGCTTCTATCCTGAACTCGGCCCATACAGCTCGAGGGACCCAGAGGTACTGGAGTCCCACATGGAGCAAATTGGAGAAGCAGGGTCAGGTACAGTTAAGGTGCAGGTTTTAATATTCCACACACAGATGGACATTAATAACATACTGGAGTCTCTAGAGACAATATATCAATCCCTTAACCCATACAAGTCCATACTTCACTCTCACAACTTCAATTAGTGTCATAGTAATTCGTGCTGAAAAATATACATGATATGGACCAAAGTATTGAGATGCCTCATCTAAAAAAAAGTTGGATATGGTTGAATCAGGTGTCTGTGTGGGCCGGTCAAGCTTTTTCACACCAAACTCATCCAACCATGTCTCTATGGAGCTTGCTTTGGGCAAAGGGCCACAGTCATGCTGGAATAGAAAAGCTTCTTCCCCAAACTGTGTCCACAAATTTGGAAGCATGGCTTTGTCCAAAATGTCTTGGAAGCATTAAGTTTGCTCCTCACTGGAAGTAATGGGTCTAGAACAAACCCTGCATTCAGACCTGTGTCCCAATACTTTTGTCTATATATTGTATAATCTACTAGTGAGATATATGTATACTGTGGTATATGTTTTTAGGTTAGCTATGTTTGTAGTAATGTAAATTCATTATAGAATGTCCATGATGTTCCTGTGGCCCAGTGTGTGTATCATTTATACATTTTAACTTAATTATATTCAACACAGATCTGTTCACAATGTAAAAAGTACACTTAGTGCTTGACATTGTTTTAATAGAACAGGTTGACATCCATTACAATGAAATAAATAGGTTTATCAGTGCTTATTATTGCTGTGTGTAATGTTACATTTCATAAATATCACCTAGTATTCACAGTAACAGTAATATAAAGTAGCATTATATGTCATTCTTTTAGTAGCTATTGAAGTGTTCAGATTAATAATACCAAAAATGACTCTATAAGCTTGGACCCCTAATAACTAAATCATTCAGTGTTGGTTTCCCACACTGGGATTAAGTCTAGCCTGAACTCTATTTTCTGTAGGATATCTATTCATAATGCTCAGCATTTAAGAGTTAGGCATAAGCCCTGACAAAAAAATAACCTCTAGATATTAAAGGGGTTGAAGCAGCTAGTAGGTTTTGCTACTGAAGATTCAGCACCAAGCACGTGGACAGCTCCATATGTCTAGAAATTATAATAATACATCAGTTGGAACAGCAGCTCTCAAATGCAGCCTAATACACCTAAAGTATCAAGCACAGTTAATTTATTGAATTAATTTATTGAACTGCAAATCTCTAAAACTGTAGCATAAATGAGGGTAGTCCATTATTAGTACCCCTTGAATGATACACAGTGACAGAGCGAAGTCTGGCCACTCAGTGAGAGCATGAGAACTGCTTGGCAAGGAGTATGGTGAGGTGTTCTAAATAATGGGGTATGCAGGTAATGTTTCACAGACCACACATGCACAGGGATTTAGGAAGATTCACTCAATTTAAGTTATTACGTTTTGTGAATGATAGATGAAGTCAATCATGGAGAAATTACAACATTGATAAAAAGGCACCAAAAGGTTTTTTTGAACAAACCTTTCAGTTGGGTGGTTTTAAAAGTTTTTTAAGATCTACCCATTGCGAGATTCTGCTGGTATCTCCATACCACCTGGTATTGTTCCAAAGAACATTTTCTGATGCTTTTGTTTTGTATTTTTTCACAAACTGTCTCACACAGAGAGCAGACCTGACATAACCATAAAAGGATTTCCTAAACCAGTTCCAGTCCAGTGAATTGTCAAGTGCATGCAAGTATGATGTCCAGGGCTGTAAGTGCTCTTTCCTGTTTGAGTAAAGGTGTGCTGGTTCTGTCCTGGTATCCTCCGGGATTGGCTGATGACCATGGGGAACCCACTGAAGACCTGGTGCCATCAATCCTGGATGCAGCTGTCCGGCATGATTTAAAGGTAAGTGTGGGTTATCTTGCATAGAGGCAGGCGATAGGCTTAAAATGTAATATCACGGTACTTCAGGAAATTTTCACAATACATGGTATGTAACAATATTTATTTTTGAGACAAAAATAATCAGTGATGCCACAGTTGAATACTATAACTTTATATTTCTCACATTACAGTTAAATCCAGTTAAACAGGGCTAATTAAGAAGTTGATCGGTGTCTTGGAAATACTGACAGTGTCATAATATGCTCAAAAAAACATACATAGATTAAAATTTTCATAATTTATCACATTATTCATAACTGTCGTTGTAATGCCAAGCCATAATCCTGCAACAGCAAATATTCAATATGCATTCTTCAAAAACAAAAACATTCTTCTAAATCTTTAAACAAAAACGATTCACTGTGCACTTATGTTTGTTTGAGTATATAAGCTGAGGATATGAACTTCTGGTGTGGTCTCTAATAGCCCTCTATTTCAATACAGCTAAAGGAAGAAGTGCAGCAGGAACACTCCACTGAAAACTGGTTAGGTTGAGCGTCATTGGAGAGTAATTAATTGAACTGGCCTTTTCCATTCTCTTCTACTTCTATACAAGAGGCCTCATCAATTATACATGCTCCGAACTCCTTGACTTGAATTACACCCCTTCGTAATTCAAGCTATGTAACATCAGAACTCCTCATTAAAATATAAGAGGCCCTGAGAAAAGCACATGTTTTATGGCCCTGGTAGATTTGAGTTTTCATTCCAAATTCAAATGCTCAGTGAAATCTTTAAATGTAGAGGGTACAGGATGATACAGGCAGGCAGCTGATATTCTGTTTCTGTATCTGGGTCTGTTACAGCAGCTGAAAGAGAGTCGGATATTTGTATGTGTGTGTTGGCCAGCAGCTCCTTGGATAATGTAGTTAAGAATATGAGCATGTTAGCACAGAAGCAAAAGCCCAAGGCTGTTGTTAGTGTGTTTAAACAGCTGTACAGCAGTGCTACAACTATGTAAGTGTGTGTTCACACTGAACAGTTGGCTGACGCGGGTCATGTGTCTGTGTGTGTGTGTGTGTGTGAATGAGGACGAAGCCCCGTGTGATGAGAGAAAGGCGTGTAAGGGCAACTCTCCCCAGCTGAGTCCCATCAATAATGCACGCTCTGTGTTTGCTCGGTGCACACGTCTTTTCAGCACGCCCAGTCAGCTTGTTAAGAAGCGTTATAGCATTATACCTGCGAACATGCAGTAAAATGATTTTCATTGTGAAGCCAACCTTTCCATTTTATAGATGAGTTCTTTTATTCATACTTGAACTGTTTTTTTATGAGTCGTGGCTGAGGTTCAATGGTGAAAGAGAGACTCTGTGCAGCCGACCTTGATGAAACTTCTTTGTCAAGCTTGACTCCAGGAGTATGCTACCCTCATACACATACATACACACACCACACCCACAAACTCACACACACACACACACACACACACACACACGCACACACACGCACACACACACACACACACACACACACACACACACACACACGCACACACACACACACACACACACAC
>JBBKCR010179603.1:0-14517 GCA_037577295.1 Ladigesia roloffi | reverse complement strand
GTGTTTACGTATGTATCTATGTATGTAGTTATATACAGCACCATCTTTTCAACATTTAATATGTGGTCTTCGTATCTAATTAAAGAGTTTTGCTTGAGGTAGCCGTTTGAGATGCACCCTTATTGTGATCCTTCCACGACAAAAGACCTTGAAACTAATAAAACCCAATTTATCTATCTATCCATCTATCTACCTACCTATCTATCTACCAATATCCTCCTCATTATTTGTCAGAAATTATTTAAAATGTTTTATCTGCATTAATACAGTAGGCGTTTTGTGTTTAAGGAGCCCGGATGTGTCATATTTAGTGCCCTACTTAGTGTGCAGGTAGTCCAGTGAGACGCACCCCCCTTTACTGTAATCTCATATCCACAACTGCTCCACCCGCAAATCACGTGCATTCACCAAACACACAAAGCGTTTATGCGCATCCGATTAAATATTTATTAACAACACCGTCAGTTTTCTCAGCCTGATATTATCTTGCTGTCTGTCCACATCTCACAGAGAAAACAAAAGATCTGCTTTCGGTCTTGTCCTCTTTGTTCCACCATAAATAGTCAGACACTGCAGCTTTCAAAGAAGAGCGAAAAACTGGAACAAAAGCTGGAGAATTATAGCCAGACTGAGCCTCGGCCAGACCGAATTACATCGAGATGGATGATGTTACAGACAGCTTTACTATGGCTTTAAGTATTGTCAGTTTGAACTGACGGTTGATCATAATGATCGATCACTGTGTCAATTCAGCACAGTGTCCTTCACAACCTCCCATTAATGTCCTATTTATACTCAGGCAGTGCTGTGAATGTGAATTAAACACACGTGAACTCAGTTTTTTACGCACAAAACTGGTGTATTAATATCCTTTAGAATGCAGAGATTGCGGATTAATAATCCAAGAAGCACGAGGTATTTCTAAATATTTACTCATTAACAAAAATGCACCGTTAATGGTTTTTATTAATATGCATTCGGCTCTTACCTTCTCCTGTTGTTTTTAGTTTCTTTATTATATTTTCTCGGTTGACAGATGAGCCCTGTTGTGACGTCTAGTAGGATGTCTAGGGGTTTTTTGTTGCTTTTTTCTTTTTTCTGCCTCTTCCTGCTGAAATCACCCTCCAACGGGGCAGAAATTGCGTCATCCCGCAGAGGCGAGCCTGCACGAAAGGGCTTCTGGGAAACGTAGTCTTTACGGAAAATAGCCTCCCACGTGATTTCAGGTTTGACAGAAATGCATGCTAGATTATTTCTAACATTCCTGAATTTGTTGCTTAAAGAAACAACAAAAACCTTTCTTACAATTTTGTCCACCGTTTATACACATTAATATGTTTATATTTATTTCAACGCCGTTGTCTATGCCCATCTATCCATCCATCCATCCATCCATCCTCTTCCTCCACTGAGCTGTATAATATTTTTGGTAAGTTTGGCTCCCTCTGGCGGATGATTATCTCTGGCGGATGATGATTGTCTCCCATTTGTGGGCTCTGGGTTGATTAGATTGTAAATTTAAATTTTTATGTAATAATTGAGTTTTTTTTCCAAAACGCTATAAATCCATCCATTTATTAAGTCATCCATAAGTTTTTTTTATGTGCGTTATGTGTGAACATAACATATGACATCAATGACTCATACAATAAATTAATATAAATCAAAATAAGTGCAAATGTATTAAATAAATACAATAAATTGTAACAGAAACTAAATAGTAAAATAAAATGGAACCTGCATCATTCATCTCTCTCTCTCTCTCTTTCACACACACACACACACACACACAAATGTACTCTCTTTCGAACCAACTCTAACTTACACACACAAACTCACTCACTTACTTACACACACGTACACATACACACCAGTGACGGCTAACTTTCAATGAAGGCTAATAAACTAGCGAATTCTGAAACGAAAATTGTACTCACCAAACACTTTACCGAAGGTCTCCTTGCAAACGGGCACCTTCTCTGGGTAACTGTTGCACAAAAGACTGTACTTGACAGACACGTTCCTGTCTTTTTGCTTGTTTACGTACTGGACTTTCGAACGCTGCCTTTTCACGTGCGTTATATCCAATAGATAAAGTAAGGTCCGGTCCTGCTCAACCTTATTTGGTCATCCATAAAACTTGTTAAAATTCATCATAAGCGTTTAAAGCATTAATTTTGGAGAGGACACTAAACAAAATAGCAATAAAACTTCCGCCGCCGCCCAGCTCGATTAAATCGCGCGCTCACCGATTTCTGATTGGTCAATAGGAGATAGCACGTTTTGACAAAAAACAGGTATGGCGCTAATTTCGTTTAGGAAAGAAACGGCATCTTGCAGTACATCTTATAAATATATATATACACCTCTTAATTATTAAATGGAGGTCACCATTTACAATTTAACGCTTCAGCAGACCTACACATTTTGGTCACCGTGCTTCCAAATTTCTGGACACCGCATGACTGCCATGTTGCACAAAGCAAGCTCCACCAAGGCATGGTTGGTTGAGTTCGGTGATGAATTTGACTGGCCTGCAAAGAGTTCTGACCTCACCTTCATATATGTGATTGTGATGCAGGCCTTCTAATCTAATATAAGTCCTGAAACTCATAAATGCAGGAGCAAGGGGCAAAGATTTCACACTGAAACACAATATTTTGGAAAGCCTTCCAAAAAGAGTGGCAGCTGTTTTAGCTGCACAGGGGGTCCAACTACATATTAAATTTTATGTAATTGGTTGTAAAGTCTTTAAAGTTTCTGTTCAAGGGTAAGGTGTCCCAATATTTTTGTCCATTTTTGTGAGCTACAGAGTGAATAAAAATATATGCTCCATAATAAAAAGGGTACCCAGAATGCACATGATGTATGAGATAACACACAGATCTATGCACAAACACAGATACACATATGCAGCATCCTCGTCAGGATATTTATTGCATTTAAATATCAAACATTAAAAAAACACATCTCCTGAATAAATTACATACTTTATCCTAACATCAGGCTACTAAAGTGATTGAATTAGGGATTTTTTTTGCTAAAGTGCACTTTGTAGAGGTCATGAAAGGTCATGTTTCACTGTTGAGATGCTGGACATTCATGCTGAGTACCAGCGCCACCTTTGGTTCGGCAAAGGTGCAAAGGCTGCCGCAAACGTCTCAAAATATGACCCTCCTGCAGTGACAAGCATCCATACAAACTGAAAACACAGCATTCCACCAGCAGCACATCAGTCTCCCTATCATTTTTAACCAAATATTATATATATATATATTATATATATATATATATACCATAGTTATGGGCCCCCCACATATCTTTATATTTTGCTTTTAATCGCGTTTTTGGTGCAAAAATTCTATTTTCTGCCCATCAAACTCTCTTATCTTTGGCATATTTAATAGACTGAATGAAAGAAATGGGAACAAATGTTTTACCATGACAGGCTGAAAAGTGCCTAATGATACAAAGAGCCTAGATAAAGTTGTTCCAACCACTCAGCATTCAGCACCAGCAGTATACTGATCACCGCATGATCATCTGGAATCATCCGTACCTGTTTCTTCACTGGATCAGGACTTAAGTTAGATGGTCTTTTTTCTGCTTGAATGATTCATACGTAGGTCACTGTGTGTCTTAAGAAACTAAAAAACATTCCTCAGAAACCAGTCAGGTTTGGGGATTGGACTGAAGAGTCTTTGAATGTCCTACAGGAAGCCTGGAGAACTGTTCATCTGGACCACAGTAAAATATAAGAAAGTATGGAAAAAAAAATATGAAGGAAGAAGGGGTGGCTCATAACTTTTGCACAGTACTGTACCTAAGTCAATTAAAGGGCCCATATCCTGTAAAACTAAACGTTGTTCACTTCTTCAGGAACAAAAGGCAGAAGAACACTATTTTTAAATATGCGGTGTCACAAAAACTACTTCTCTGTATATAACTGCCTATTTAGCCTAAGCAGTTTAGCCACACCTACTCTTGCTAAAGTAATGAGGGAGTGGTTTTCAAGGCACAGCCAGTCAGAACAGAGCTCATTTACATAGATCAGTATTAAAGGCACTGTTACAGTAATAGTGGAAAAAAACAAGACACAGATAAAATGCAGGATATGGGCTCTTTAACTCTCTTTTCACAGAAGTACATTCTTGAATGGTAAAAATCCAACCATTTATAATATTCAACATCAGTACATACTAGTAATAATATTTATCAGGTTAATACAATGTTTCACCATTAAAGGTAAAATAGGAGTCAAACTACCCAAAACAAAACAAGGCATTCATTTGATGTAATTATTTTGTGTGTTAAAAGAAAAATGGCTGCTGGTGGAACTAAAAGAGGTAAATAAAAAATAATAATCTCATGAGTTCCACTTCCCATCCACACCAAGCCCCTGCTTTTTCAGGGTCAGGGTTTCAGACCTGGAGGAAGTTTCAGGGGGCAGCCAGAGAAAAGAGCAGCATCTAGTAGCCACAGCTGTTACTGTTTCACCATTTAAATGAGTGTGACTAAAACTAATCAGAAGTGGGGCTATATTTAAATCTGTGTTATTTTATTGCTTTTTTTCCTCCTCGGACAGGCACCATCTACAAATCAGAGGTGTTCTTATGGCATCTACGTAGGGTTCTACACACGTAACTGACTGTAGGACCACATTGTAAGCAGGCTCCTATCAGTTCTAGATGCATTCATAACTCTAAAACCATAGTGTTAGCAGTTTTCAGTCAGTTCTAGATATAACAGTGAGTGCAAAGCTGCAGGGTAAGCAGGTTTCAGTCTGTTCTAGAGGCATCAATTGGTTCTAGATGTGCCAGTCAGTTATAGATATGCATTAGGGGTGTGCAAAGCGCTCGCGCGCTCGTATCTGTATAAGTATTTGTTGAAAGGGGAAAAGTATTAGTATTGGTATTTGGGCGACTCCACCCCTATTATGCAGCTTCAAAGAGTTAACCCTTATCCAGTCTTTAGAAACTGCAGCTGCGAAAAAAAAAAATAAAAAATTCATATTTTAAATCTTTATCAGGCCACACAGCCCTCAATGAGCAGACTCTAACCACACACAAGCATCTGTAGTTAAAACCATAAATATACTTTCACTTTGAATTCTGTTTCCTCACACCTGAAATTAAAATTGAACAAATTATATGAGAATGTATATCAGATTTGTCAGTATAACTGAAATTTCTGATGAAATATTGAGTGCATTAACTGAAGACACAGACAATAGTCCAGATTACATTAGCAATAAGAACTATTTGAGCTGTAAATACAATTTTTACTCATCAAGACTTACTGTACTGGTCATTACTGGAACCCTTTGATGCAATATTAATGTTTTTGTTGGTAATAATTAAAACTGCACGAAATAATCATTATGATCTGTTGTTATCGCAATCTCGGTCTCTGTAGTACTGATATCACAGAAGGCTGAAATAAGCCTATAACCACTCACGGTGTTTCTGATAGGATGGTCAATCACATATCCTGGTGAGCTACTAGGCCTTCTGTTGGTGTGATGTCTTTATGTAATCCAACAAAAGTCCCATCATTTTATTCATTAACCCTTGAAGGCACTGACTGGCTGAGGTGTTTTTCAAGGGCCTGTATTCCACCCTTTCCTTCCATACAATTTTCTGCCTGATGCACGAAAAGATTTCATAATGAATCACATTTAATTCTTACATGACCACGGTCAAACCACAGAATCAGATAGGCTGTTTCTGTCACTGTGCCTTGAAGGCTGATATATGTAAATTATCTCTTTTCTGATTGGCTGTCGTGTACTTCAGCTTGGGGCTGAAACTCCTTAGAAATTCAGCATGAATGGGTGGGGCTAAACTGCTGTAGGGTAAATAATTAAGATGTATGGAAAGATGTGGGCTTTGTGACATCACAAAAACGGATAACTGATTTTGCACCTTAGTGTCTTTATGTGAAATTTGAGGAATATTTACATTTTTCATTCCAGAAATGGATGATTTAGGACCTTTAATGTATTGAAAGTAATCACAATCGCAATGTGTAGAAGTGAAGTCGCATTACTGATATTTTGACCAAATCAGGCAGCTCTAAAATTACTGGTATTTTCTCTATTCAAACTGACCACCTGAAGTCATACATTGATTGACTAGCTGATTTTTCATGATTGATTATTGACTGTTACCATGGATTAAACACTACATCATAAAACGGGATTAAAAGCTAAAGCCCCACCCCCTACCTCAGACTCCTCTGAGGAGTCACAGGATGGAGCAGAGTTTGGACGTGTGTCTGAGGCTCCTGTAGGCTTTCAGTCGTTCCTTCTTCTCTTCGGTTCGGCTCTCGGGCTGTGTGAAGATGGGCATGCTCTCCAGGGCTCTGCGCCTGTGCGCTCGGTGCAGGAGGATCCGGTAAACGCCTGTGATGGAGCTCCGGCAGTCTTTGCCCTGGTTGTTCTGGATGTGTTCTGTAGTGATGCCAAGGTTCTCCAGAGCGTTCCTCACTTCTAGCTCGTCCTCCTCCAGCTGGGTGGGCTCCGCCTCCACCAGGCACAGTGGGTCCAGCTTGAAGGGTTCTGTGGGCTTGGGAAACTCCACGGGCCGCAACCACTCGCAGGTCATCATCTGCTCCAGGCCGAGGCGCTGGTCAGGCTGCGGCTGCAGGACGGCACGGATTAGCCGCCCGCACGTCTCGGGAACCCAGTCTGGAACCGAGAACGTCCCTTCCAGGATACAGCGCTTCAGCTTGGCCACCGTCTCAGCACGGAAAGGCATGGTGCCGGTCACCATGAAGAACAGCAGAACCCCCAGCGCCCACACGTCCACCTGCACGCCCAAATACTGCTGGTCCCGGAAAAGCTCGGGCGCCGCATACGGTGGAGAACCACAGAAGGTGTTGAGCGTCTCGTCCCGCCGACTCACCGTGCTGAACCCAAAATCGCCCACCTTCACGCATGTGGGACAGGTGTAGAACACATTCTCCGCCTTCAGGTCCCGGTGGATGATGTTGTTGTCATGCTGCAGAACCGGGACAAAGATCAAAAAGTAGTTTGTGGCCAGTGCAGGTTCAATGTCTTTATTCCAAACAGTCGTCCATGATTCTAGATAACAGTCATACAGTGTCAAAAACCACATCAGCAAGTATGTGTGGGATTATCTAGGTCAGGCATCACCACGGTCGTGGCATTAGACAGCAGGCACTGCTACTCCAGTTAATAACACAACAGCTTTACTCGTCAGTTTACTAGTAATAGGAAGTTCAGGAAGAGAGACGTCTCTTCTGGCACGACTCCCAAGAAGAGACGATTCTTTCAGCTCCTAAATGGCTTTTAGTTAATTTTCACCTGTAGTAGTGTTCCGTGGGTCGGCTTTTTTAAAGATCGCCCAAACCGACCCGTCAGGAGATCCAAACTCCCCCACCCAACCCGTAAATTACGTGTGGACCCAAAACCCGACGCGAGGAAAAAAACGAATAGTTTACAACACTATTTGATCGAATACTATTTGAAAAATACGTTTTGTTACTTTTTATTTATTTGCCTGGGACTACTTTTATTTATGAAAAATAGTTAGTCATGGAGGTGTAAGAAATGTTATAACACTTAAGGCCTTCCAGGTTTTCAGAGCTAATTATACCAGAGAACTTAAAAAGTTTATCTTGGTAGACAAAGCTGAGAAAGCTCTTCGGTTGGTCAGTCATTCTAGACTTCAGTAGAGGTTTCAGTTTTAGACAGTTCTAGATATATCACTGACTGTAAAGCCACATTGTAAACAGGTTTTAGTCAGTTATAGATCCCTCATTATGTGTTTGGGTTAGAGCCCACTCACCATGTGCTTGACAGCGGAGAGAACCTGAGAGAAGACTATCTTGCTGTCGATATCGGACAGTTTCCCCTCGGTGGAGATTTTGGTATAGAGTTCTCCGCCGCTGGCGTACTCCATGACCAGATGCAGGCGGGTTAGCGTCTCCACCACCTCATACAGGCGGATGATGTTGGGGTGGTGCAGCTTTTCCATGCTGGAGATCTCCCTGGACAGGAGCTTCTGGGTCTTCTGGTCCAGCTTAGTCTTGTCCAGAATCTTGATGGCCACCTTGTCTATGGAGCACCAAGGAACAGAATTAAAGGTAAAGGGGCATTTAGGTTACAGACATTAGTTACAGGGACAGTCCCCCTGGAGCGCCTGAGGGTTAAGTCCCATTCTTAAGGACAGAATGTTATAAAGGTGGGCTTTGAATTTATTAGAACCACAGAGGGTTCAGAAAATTACAAAACAAAATCTAATTGGGGGGCGCTGTGTTTGTAAAGTAAAAGTAAAGTGGCTCCTTATGGTCACATGTGAACAGCACAGCATGCGGCGTGAACAAGTTGAAATTCTATCTCTGCATTTACAAAGTAAAGCAGGGGGCTGCCACCAATGAGGGGAGCTCGGGGGGCAGCGTGTGAGCATGGTAATTTTCTCAAGGGAACCTCAGTAATGACACTAGCAGTGCTAGGATTCGAACCAACAACCTTCTGATTCCAGTAGCAACTCTGTAAACACCAGGCCACCAGTGGGCTTTGGAGGGTCTTTACCAACACTGTCGGAACGAAAACTTGTATCTGGACCATTATGTCCTGTGCTGCGTTTGTCTCTGTCTGATTGTCCCTCTTTCTCCCATGTGCCCCGCCTCCTCCTGCTCTGTGCAGTTTGTGACCCTCCTCCCCTCAGGTTTCCTCAGTTCTCCGTTAGTCTGACCTTGATCTTTACCCTAAATGAACCCCAGTATTGTCTCCCTCAGTCTCGGCAGCTGCCCTTGTCTTTCCTTAGTCCTTTGTTAATTTATTTATTTAGTATGTTGTTTTATTGTTTATTCTGTGTTTATTTACTTATTCTGTATTTTGCTTATTTGTTTATTTGATGTTTTGTTATGTTTGTTTAAACAGCTACAACCAGAAATAATTTCAGACAGCCAGAGGAAGAGCAGCAAATTGTGTAATAAAAATGTTGAACACACTGCATCCGTCTCCACCCCCACAACAAAACAACAAGAGGACCAACAACACACACGGCAGCTACCAGGAAGTTAACAGGTGTGTGTTGTGAGCTGTTTTTCAGGGAACCGCAGTAACACAGTAAGACCATGAGTCTGAGTCGAAGGATCAAATACTGCAGATGTGTGTGTGTGTGTGTGTGTGTGTGTACATGAACCTGATGAACTGTGCAACAGTCCTTAGAGACCTAAACAGAAATGTGACACTTCTAATCGATCCGAATGTTTCCAGGTCAGATGGCCCGTCTCGCCTTTTCATTACAGGACAGTCAAACCACTCATGCAGACCAGGGTCCCCTAATTCAATGGAGAGAAATCAACTAACTGGACCTGATCCACAAATACAGCCTGGAAACCCCCATGTCCCCTTCACTGTGGGAGAGGGAGGACCACTCTACCTACCCAAAGAGAGGGGACAGATATACTGTGTGATGGGGGAGAGGGAGGACCACACTACTCACCCAGAGAGAGAGAGGACAGATATACTGAGTGATGGGGGAGAGGGAGGAGCACCCTTCCTCCCAGAGAGTGAGAGAGGACATATATACTGATGAGTAATGAGGAGAGGGTGAACTGTCCGAACCAACCAGGGAGAGAGAGCACATGTGTACTGTGTGATGCCCCTGGGGGAGAAATGTGTCTTGTTCTTACCTTTGGTCAATGCATGGATGCCCAGTTTAACGTGAGAGAAATTCCCGCAGCCGATCTCCCCCCGGACTTTATAGAACCCAATCCTTCGCCCTACTGCCAGCTCCCGGACCACCTTGTCATCTTGGCACATGTCCAGGTTGAGCTTCTCAAGTGGTGTGAGTCTGCGGGTGGGCGGACCCTCGTCATCCGTGCAGATGTCTGAGCTGTCCTGCCGGGTCCAGCGGCCACGGCCAACTGGACCCCCACCAACACCCCCACCGGCCGGGTACACGGCCGTCATGCTGCCTAGCGGCCACGAGGGGACTTACGGCATGGCAGGACAGCAGGAAAGGAACTGCCACCTGGACACAGAAAACACAGCATTCAGCAACAACATCTGGACGAACAGAAATGGGAAACACAGGAAAACACAGAACTGTTCACAGTGGAGGTGAACGGAACCAGATGTCTGCCTCTAAAAGAGTTTTTAAAACCGGAACCTTTTACCAATGGCTGGATACAGGCAGGCATCATGAGGCAAAGTAGTCCCCAAAGAAATGTGATTTAGTTCAGATTCTCAAATATTTTACCATTATCAACGTCCATATAAACACTCAGAGACATGCAGCTTCACTGGGGGTCAATAGTGAATAAACTGGAGACGTCTGGTTCCATTCACCTTCAGTGTAAAGAAAATTGAGACTCTACAATAAGCCCACTCTGAACTGCTCTGTTTACACACTAAGTTAAAAGGAGGTGTAAAAGGGGGTTAAGAGGTGTTAAAATGTTTACAGCTTTATTTTCTCACCTCCTCACGGGATGAGGAGCGTCAGAGCTGCTGCAGGGCAGAGCATCTCAGCACAGGAACATCCCACCACCACAGAGGACGCAGAGTGTGTGTGTGTGTGTGTGACCAGCTTTTCTGTGCCAAGAAAGTCCCTCTGAGCCGCAAAGAGAACAAGGGGGGTTAGAACTTCATTGTCTTCATCATCATCAGCTCCAGTCTTTCAGCTCACACACCCTTTCATCTCCGCCGCCGCTGCTTCTGAGCCTCTTCATACCCATCCTGCAAGCATGACTGTGTGCTGTGTGTGCGTGTGTGTGTGGATTAACCCAGCAGACACTTCACACACACACTAATCTGGCCTTTTTTTAGCATCAGCTCTTTAATTCCCCAAATTCAGCCCGTAAATGATGGGATCCACCTTCACCCTGGAGAGAGAGAGAGAAAGAGAGAGAGAGAGAGAGAACAAAGGAGAGAGAGAGAATAGCAAGTAAGAATTGAGAGGAAAAAAGAGAAAAGAGGAAAGAGAGAGAATAGAGAGTTAGAGAGGAGAGATAGGATAGAGAATACAGAGATAATGAAGAGAAAATGGAGAAGAGATAGAAAGGAGCAGGGGAGAGAGAGAAAGAGAATAGATAATCAGATAAATGGGATGGAGATTGTAAAAGAAAAAGACCATAGAGAGATAGAAAGAGAGTTGGAGTGAGTCAGAGAGCAAGCAAGAGATAGAAAGGGGGAGAAAGAGAATAGAGAGAGAAAATAGAAAAAGAGAGATTACAGATTGAAAAGAAAGAGAATGGAGAGAGGCAGGGAGAGGGACAAAATGAGAAAAAAGAGAGAGAGAGCGAGAGAGAGAGAAAGAGAAAGAGAGAGAGAGAGAGAGAGAGAGAGAGAGAAAGAGAGAGCGAGAGAGAGATTAAGGCAAATTAAGTCACCCTTCATGTAAGGTGAGTGCAACAAGCCCCTTCAGCGTCTAGTGGGTTAAGTGACCATTCTGTCATATGTGAACACACCACAGCCCACAGAGTGAACAGTGGGATTTTTCACTAGCGGGGGTTACTGTATACATATATTTTGTATATCATATATATCTAAATAATAATAACACTTCAACTGGCTCTTTTTCTTTATATATTTGTGTTTGTGTGTGTTTGAACCACGACACAGGTAATTAAAGTGCGTCTCTAAGTCAAGAGCTCATAACAACATCCCTCAGGAACAAAACCAGAACACACAGAGTCTCTGAGGGAACACACACATGCACACTTTCACTCACACTCACACTCTCTTTCTCACACCTAATTCCCCATGTTCAGCACTACACCAGATTCTTCATGTCATTTGCTTAAAAAATATCTAATTATTACAATGAATTATTAGGATTTTTTGCAAGAGGTCAAATATAAGTTAGGGTTAGGGTTTAAGTTTTGAACCCCATCCACCCCATTTTTTCAGATTTGCATCCAGATATCCAAACATTCTCATTTTCAGTCCAGTCCCTGAACCTGATAAGTTTCAGAGAAATGTTTTTTGTTTGTTAAGCTATGCAGTGACCTATGTATGAATAATTCAAGCAGAACAAAGTACATTTATCTTGAGGCCTGAACTAGTGAAGAAGCAGGAGCAGATGATTCCAGATGATCAGGTGGTGATCATTATACTGGTGGTGCTGAATGCTGAGAGGTTGGGACTCCTTTATCTAAACTCCTCCTAGCTTTAGGCACTTTGCAGTCTGTCACACTAAAACACTTCTTCCCATTTCATTCATTTAATTTACCCAATATGCCGAAGATAAAACAGTTTAAAATTGTTGCATCAACATGTTGATTCAAAGGAAAACAAAGAAATGATGGGGCTCAAGACTTTTGCACAGATTCAATCGTCAGGTCCGATAATTGTATCAGTATTTATTCTGTCCAATTAATTTATCTATCATTCAAACTGTGTGTGTTTGGGTGACAGAAAAAGTCATAATTAATTTCCAGTTCCATAAAAGTGAAGGACAGATTTAATCCAGACTCCATCGACATGAGAGATTAATTCCACTGTCATCAGCAATCAGGGATATAATAAGAGCTGTTATGCAACACACACAGACAGACACACACACATATAAACACACAGAGGAAAACACATATATACACACACAACACACACATACACACAGGTACATACACACACATGATTATATTTCAATGTAAAATTCAAATTACAATGTAAATATAATTAAAAAAATGGAACTTAAATGTAATTAATGATGCAATCGCTGATGTAATTCTAAAAAAATGTATCTGCTAAAGGTCTGGCTTGATTTCCTGTTAAAATCGTATGATGTTTTAGTTTGTATATTCAAAAATCATACCGCAATCACAGTGATGAGCCTCATAAATATTTAACAGCTTCAAACACCTGTATATGTGTATGTGTGTGTGTGTGTGTACGTATGTAGATGTAAATAGCATGCGAGGCTCCTGACAACACAGACCCACACACTCCTGTCTGTAGTACCTATAAATTAACACATTTCCTCCTATACTTCCAATAGACTGACACTCTTCTTCCTATAATTCCTATAGGGGAACATACCCCTGCCAATATTTACTACAGACTGTATTATAATTCAATGTAAAATTCACAAAACTGAATTTTACATTAGACTATGATATATACTATAGACCAATGTTTCTCAAAATTTCCAACATTAAGGCCCACCTATCTATCACAGCATGTTGCCAAGGCCCACTTGGCCAAATAAGATGACATTAAATAAACAATTATGGACCAATGGCCTGTCTCAATTTTAGATTTGCGGCCCAATCAAAAGCCTTCGTTGCCCACTGGTGGTACCTGGCCCACTGGTTGAGAATCCAGGCTATAGACTATCCCAATCCTGCTATTGTTCCAATAGACTAACACAGTCATGTTTATAATATCTACTAACACTCTCATTTCTATAGTTCCCATAGACTGACACATTCCTGTCTATAGCTCCTAGAGACCAACACCCTACTTCCTGAAGTTCCTATAGACTATCACATTCCTGTCTATAGCTCCTATAGATTAACACTCTCCTTCATATAGTTCTGAAAGACTAACTCATTCCTGTATATAGTTCCCATAAACTAACACATTCCTGTCTTTATTTCCTACAGACTAACACATTCCTGTCTATAATTCCCATAGATTAACACCCTGCTTCCTATAGTTCCTAGAGACTAACAAATTTTTATAGGCTTCAACATTCCTGTCTTTAGTTCCTATTGACTAACACATTCCTTCCTATAATTCCTACAGACTAACACCCACTTTTCAATATTTCCTATAGACAAACACCCTAATAGTTTCTAGAGATTAACACATTACTGTCTATATTTTCCATTAACTAACACTTTCCTGTCTATAGTTCCTAAAGTTTAACACCCTCCTTCCTATAGATCCTATAGACTACCACATTCCTGTCTATGGACAAAGTGAGAGATGTTGTGTGAAGTTCAGCCAGGTACAGTAAAAGTGAGAAGATATTTCACCAGATCTCTGCTGCTTCAGTTGCTTGGTGATTAATTGCGCTGTTTGTGGGATGCAGGTTTGCAGGTTGAGAGAAACAGCAAATATTCTCTGAACTTAAAATATAAAAATGAACTTCACTCAAACAATGAAACATGTCCAATATGGCAGGTCTTGTGTGGGGTTCCTAATGTGCAACCCTTTTTGACTGACAGCATGCTTTAGTTTGGAGATTCAAGCTCAGTCCCAGCGGATCTGCGAGAGAAGTCATGAGGTATCCTGCTGCACGTAGCAGGTGTTTTTTGCAGGTGATATAAACCATTTACATTTGTACATATAATTCTAAAAATAAAAACATGATTACAGCATTCTTGAGTTTTTGTAAATGTTATTTTGGCAAAGCCATTTAATAAACTTCCTCCCGACGAGAGACTCAAAAGTAAACAACAAGGCAGACCACTGCCAAAGACAGATTTGTAGCAAAAATCAGTGAAAATAGCAGCTCTATTCTATGGAACTCCAAAGTGTTCAAAAGTATTATGAAATATGTTAGAATTTTATTGTGAAATACAACTCATTATTGT
>JBBKCR010179595.1:0-14517 GCA_037577295.1 Ladigesia roloffi | reverse complement strand
CTTTTCTCTCTCTCTCTCTCTCCCTCTCTCTCTCTCGTTCTCTCTCTCTCTCTCTCTTTCTCTAGTGTTTTTGATTATACTCAACAATTTTTTAACGAATTGATATAATTTATAGTTTTTCATATTTTGTAAAGTTTTTACCTCAATTTCTCTCTCTCTCTCTCTCCTCCCTCTTTCTCTCTCTCTCTCTCTCTCTCTCTCTCTATCTCTCTCTCTCTCTCTCCCTCTCTCTCTACCATACACAGATGGTATCCTAAACCCCCTGTCTATGCTCTGAGCAGGCAGTTCTGGCTAGCTGACCACGGAGAGGGCGCGACCTATGTAGAGTGACCCATGGTGGACACTTGCTCCTGTCATGTTTACATGGTCTGTCCTGGCTAGATCTGACCAGAGCCATTACCATAACAAGGCCGAGAGCAGGGACGGCCCAAACCTCACTCACTCCGCACTGGGTCCAAAGTGCATCTCAACCCCCCGCTGGATGCATTATTTATTTGCTGAATTGTATAATTAATTTGTATCTTACACAAACAGCTGGTGGTGCTGAGGCGGTGTTTTACTTTGCTTGATGAGATGATAAGATTGGCAGGGGAACCGGCAGTGGAGATGGATTCAGCTCGGTTTCATTAAGATGAAGAGAGGGCCTGAGTGACACCTATTCATTTTCTGAACATGTTTGTTCTAGATTTCCAAGTCTCTCTCCCTCACACACACACACACACACACACACACACACTCACTCTCTCTCTCTCCCTCAAACACATACACACACGCTCAAGGCATCTGTCCTTGAAAACTTCTCAAAACAGAAACTGTGGACAATCTTTAACTAGGCCCCGACGGATAACATCAGCCAATATTAATATTACAAAAACCTGCCAATTGTTTCCATTATTGACAGATAAGTGCTTAAATAATAATGAGTTGCAGTTACATAGTGCCAATCACGTTTCCAAGGAAAATGTATTACAACTGAAACACACTTAGCAGCCATGGAGGATGTGAAAGGTCCATAGAAGTGATAAGTCTTTAATTTAGATTTGAAAGTGGAGAATGGAGAGCAATCACAGCAAGCCTGAATGAGAGAACTCCAGAGATTTGGGGCCACGGCCCTGAAGGACCTGCCCTCCAAAATGCCACGTCTAGACAGTGAGTAGATTATTACTAGAAGATCTGAAAGAGTGAGTGGGCTAGTAAAGGGTTCAGGGAGGCAGAGGGAAGAGAATATACAGGGTATTAAAGGTGAGAAACAGGATTTTGGACTTGATACAGGACTAAACCGGTTCTCAGCATGGCTGCAAGAGCATGGAGGTGATGTGAACAGAAGGATTTGTATGTGTGTGGCTGCAGAGGTCTGCATTTACTGCTTTTGTATAAACAGCAAGGAGGAAATTACAGTGGTCAATACCAGACATGAGGAAAGTAAAAAACAGAGTTATTTGTCAGAAATGGACAAACACAATATAGTGAAGATGAATTAATGCAATATGTATAACAAAATTAATCGATATATCAAACAGAACAAAGATTTGTAACAAATAAGCAAATGTTCCTAATATCACCAGGTTTTTTTAAATGAATATAAAACAGCCCCTCGCACACAGTTTTCCTCCCAGTTCAGAAGCATCACACTACTAGACATCCCACCAGTTTCTTGCCACAAGCCATTAGATTCCTGAACGTCTAACATCAGGGGTCCGAACAGGATGTGACCCTCAACAGAACCACGATGCAAATGCACTTGACACTTTTGCCTCGTCTCAATTCACTGCAACAAGTCTTTTAAAAATACTACTCCTCACTGCTCTATGCTGTTTATGTATTTTGCAGCTAAATACTGCTCTAGCTCTCTACATTTGTACTACCTACCTGCTACATACTTTGATGCTATAATGTAATCACTATGGAAAACAATGTACATAAAATGTGCTTGACCCTGCCTTTATTTACCCCTGAAAATACACCAACCCCTTCATTTTAATTAAGTGGCCACTAATTTGTGAAATCAACCCCTTAATTTGGCCTTAAAATTTGATTTAAGGCATGAGTGTGAGACCCCTTTATCTTAAAATGAAGGTGTGTCACATCAGGGGCTAGGGGAGTGAGGCAAGGTATGTGCACAGTTCCTATTGATGGTTTTAATAACATAAAGGCACAGACTCTGTACGAACAAAACCAGAAACCAAAGAGGCTCGGGGGCCTTTCCAACTTAAAACATAACTACACATAAGAGACATAAGGAGCAGGGAATGTGAGGGTAAGAATGAGGGTTTGATCCGCAATTAGAGAACATAAACTTAAGTAAAAAAAACACACTCAGAAAAGAACTAATCAAAATCCCTAATCACTTCAACTAAAACACAACACAGCTGACACAGTGACCTGAGACACAGAAACACAGTCCCACACACGAAACCCCCAAACAAAACAAGGTGTTACTTCAGGAGATTCTATTATTTAAGGGGCAAGTGTGCAAAAGGGGAACATTCTGTATTTTTAATCTGCTTTAATCTGTGCACTTTTTTCCTATGTGGGGACATTAAAATCAAGTTTAAGGAAATCTTAAGGGGGTTTGTTTGCATAGTTAGTGTTGTAGCAGTTTTTGTCTCTTGTCTTGTTTCTATTTTGCGCTCTGTTGTCCAACACAGCACTTTGTCTTGCTGTGACTTGTTTACACCATTTCACTTCAGGGAATGCTATCTGGACCCTCTGAGTAGTTGCGTATATGGCTGAGCTCTCTTGACTCTTGAATCTTGAATATCCACTTTCTTCCGAGTAATAAATACATTGATCAGAGAGGCTTTATCAGTTACTGGGCAGGCATTCAAAGATGGGGGGGTGAAACTCCAGACACCAGTCGTCAGGACAGAAAAGAACCAGTGAAGGGGTTGCACACCGACCACGCATGTTAGCCTGTACAAACCTCACTATACAGCCAGTCAGGAAAAGGGAGAAATAAAAGATGCTCTTTCAAAAAACTAGTGACAGCAAAGAATCAACTCCCTACACATGCAGTCGCCGTGAAGGAGTAGAGGCCTCATGCAGGTAAGAAGCTTGTATGCTACAGGAGTCATCATGAAGCAAATGTTAATGTTAATGACCAAGTTGAGCAGAAGTGTAGAGTCTAATGGGTAAAACACTTGCCTTTGAACTCAACGACCACAAAGTTTCAGGTTCAAACACCCCCACTTTCTACCATTTTGTCCTTGAGAGAGACACTTATCCCTCAGTGTCTCCACGGGGACTGTTGCTGTAACTAATGACTGTAAGTTGCTCTGGATAAGGGCGTCTGACAAATGCCACTTTACTTTAGAGCGAAAAGTCCCATTTAACAAAAACACAAAAGAAAAGAAGCAGACAGTTACAGACACAGTGTACTCTCAAGCAGAACCACACAGCTCATATCATATAAAACTGACAGTTTCTCTCCCTTTTAAAAGAAATAAAGTTTCAAAATCATTCATCACCGGTCGACATACAATAAAACTCCGAATTTCATGGGGGTTACATTCCAAAAATTTCGAATTTGTGATGTGGTAAAGAAACGTTTTTATAGTGTAATACCTAAATATGCCCTCAAATATGCTCCCAAAGCACTCTAATTTCATTTACAGCAAGGAGAAATTAATGATGTTCTTGGTTTGGCTACTTTCAAACCTTCTGCCTATGAGTACAGCGGTATTTCACCATCCCAAAACACACTTGTATCGTATTGTAGCGTATTGTAATCTATTATTGGAGACGAAAGGCAAAACAAGCTGTTTCAAATACTTCTTCTCTTATTCCAGGAGCATTTTAGACACATTCGTGCTGAAGTTTTATATTGTTTCAGCTCAGATTACTTTTAAAAGAAGCACAAATCAGCAAATCAGAACTGAGCTCATTTACATGCAGCATGTCAGTTTTAAATGCATAGTAACAAAATCAGTCTGTGCAATAGAAAGGGCTAAAATCAGGGGTTGCGAATGGCTATTTAAAATGAATTAAGATTCTTTTGGTGCATAAAACCACACAAATAAACAGAATGGTAAAATGACCAGAATGTTAAGTGACACTGGACTGGTGTACTAAAATGTCTGCACTTTGTTCATTTTACTCGTATTGCTTGTGCACATAAAAAATAACAGATCCAGGTATATGGCGTTGTTATATCATTAAGAACCACTGGTGTTAGTTAAAACCTCTCATTTTTTAGAATTTTAACATAGAGGCAAAGCTGTGAAGTTTCTTCTACTTATTATTTTTCTTCTGGCTTGGGTGTCTAAGGTAGCTAACCATAAGGTGCAAAATTGTGAAATTGGGCACACTAACTAGGGACAGGCACCTGATTGTTTTATGCCTTTTGAAACAAATGCCTGATTAAAACAAAATTTCTTGGATCAAGTCAAGTACAATGTAATTAGCCACATGCACCATATTAGATTTTATGAAAAAAATAACTTTTTAAAGGACACCAGGTTTACACAAATTATCCTCAGGGCAAGCCTCTCTAAAACTATCAGACAGCTTTTAGATTTTAATTCCCGACCAGTTCTTCATGAAAGCCTGTAGAAATGAGAAGGTAGTGACAATCAATGAGATCTTAACTCGGTTTGATGTATCAGAAAAAACCTGATACATGGATTAGGTAGCCCATTCTGTGGTCACACACAATGTCTGTATTATTTGACCACTGGGGGGCACTACATTAAGCAAAAATGTGTTTTAGCTAATAACTGTTCCATGTGTTTCCCTTACAAAACTGATTTATGTGGCAAATTGTGCCCAGCTAATTGATACAGCTACCATTTGGATGGTCACAAGCCACAAAGTTTGCCCAGTCTTCACCAAACATGGCACAGATGATCTTCAAGGCCTTTTGATTTGCTCGAAAATATTCATTTGTTGTGGTAAAGCCACCAAAAAGGAGTTCAGATCTTAGTTACATTCAATCCATGTTCTGTTAACAAAATTCCTGTCATCAATGCATGCAGTCATGCTTTAACATGATTGAAACAAGCTGCAACTTCATTGCTGTGCACAGCTTTATTACCTTTTTCTTCTTATGGAACTCTTTATGATAACTGCTACACCGATGAATATGTCAAATGCAACCCCAACTCACTACAACATTTAATATATATGTTGTATTTCAGACTGTGTGTTTCTGCTTTTTTAAAGTAAAAGATTTGCAATGAATGAGGGTCAAATTTGACAACTCACAACTGATAGCTGATTTCATCTATCACGCTATTGTTAAAGCTCTGATTACTTACACCTACTGTTTTTGTCCACAAAAACTACATTACAGTAACCCACAGTTCTCGCAGATTTTTTTCTGAGAGCTAACAAATTTTTTGCGCACTGTTGCGGAAGTGTCCGCATGTTTTCTTAGAGCCCTGTATTTTTATTACACATTTATTACTGCATTTACCTGCCTGTACCAAAGAAAAAAACAGCACACAAATTACAGTACAAACTATACGAGGAAAACCTCAGTATTTACATTCCAGCACCGCCGGAATTCAGTAATAAACCGTACGGTACCAGTACAGGTTTATCTTTATATTTTCTTTAAGAGTAATGTATTAAGTTAAAAATAAAATTTTGGGTGCATATTTGTGGGTATATTTAGGGTTTACACAATAAAAAAAAACATTTGTTTTTCCACATCACAACCTGGTGATTTTTCACTATACCCTGGTAAGTGGGGCTTAAATGTACATAGACAATTAATTTTTAAGTGCAACCTATTTTTTGTGTTACAACATATTTCCTGTTGTTTCCAACCTGCCTGGTGTGGTTCAATTCCAACACAGTCCAGCTTGGCAGTGTTACACATCTTGGAAATGTTTAGAATCAGTATCAGAATCAGAAAATTGCACAGACACAGAGACACAACAACATAAACAAATAAACCATTTAGGCGAAAGTAATAGGACACACCTGTTTTCCAGAGTTTAGGCAAGACACCTCACATCCAGTATCTTAATACTTCAGTAGAGCAAGACATTCTGGACAACGCCATGCTATTGATTTTAATTAGCTGTAAGTGTAATGGCCAGGTGTCCCAATACTTCAGTCAGTTTAAGTGTATATTTGGCTGTTATTATAATCAGCTTATATTTAAGCTCCACAAAAGTGAAACTGAGTAAATGTCTTATTATGCGGCCAGAACTGAGAAAAGAATACAATAGATAATTATTCTAAATACAAATTATTCAGCATAATTTCATTCTGTATTGCAAACAAAGTCTTCGGTAAGACAGACAGAGCACATACACGAGGCTCCTATCAATTTACTGGGATAAATATATGCTGGAACATGGAAGGATAATGACAGCAGTAAAATTTGTTTTTGTTTTTGAGTTGTTTTTCCCTGCCATAGCCGCTCTAATGATTTTCAGTGGAGTGTGTGTGTGTGTGTGTGTGAGAGAGAGAGTTTTAGAGGACATCATTATCCCATGACTGTGGCTCTGTGGTCTACACAAGGTTGCTGGACTGGAGAGGATGGAGGGATGCTGACGGAGGAAAGTTTGGATATATAAGCTAATGAGGAAGCCAGGTTATTGAGCTTAATTGACTTTCACTCTCTTTCTCTCTCCCTCTCTCTCTCCTTTTCTCTCTCTCACTCACACACACACACGACCATAAACAGACAAAGGGCTGACCCTTCCACACTCTCCTGCCCTCATTAGCACTATGCTCATATGACTCATGCCTGGAGATGGTGGATTCAGTGGCCCCAGTGCGTATCAAAGACAAAACCCTTCAAAGCCCAGCTTCAGAAATGCAGCACCCTGTCCACCCTGCCTGCCCGCTCCACAGGTGATGGCTGCTGGGTCTAAAATAGCCAAGCTCCTGCTGGGGGGGGGTGAGTGAGAGAACATTCAATCAATAACACACCTTTAGACGTCCAAAAAACCCCTTCGTACAAACTAGGAAGCAACAGGCCTAGATGCTAGAACACTTGTTAAAAGACCAGAAATAAAGATCTTATGGTGGTTTCTCTATGTGGAAGTGTTGTTGTTTTTACTTCTTTATTTATTTTTATATATATGGCTGGTTTTTGGAGGGGAAGGAGATTTTGTCCATTAACAAAGCCTTCTCCTTCCATTACGGCTGCCAGAAGTCGATAATACAGATAAGCCTCCGCCCTCATCCTACTCAGCCTTGCACTACAAAGCACAACCTTGAAATACAGTCTCTGTCCGTCTCAGGGCAAAGCAGGGAGTCTTTCACATTCTCGCTTAATTGCGCCATTCTGGCCGTAAAGGCCTGCCTCAGGGCACAAAAAAAATTTTTTGGCCAAATGAGGGGATGATGAGGCTCCAGCCAAGTCTAACAAGAAGTGTGACCTGAGGACAGTCCCATCTGCATTACAAATAATTTGAAAATCCTCAGCACTGACAGCCACACAATGTATTAAGAATATGGTGCTTGCAGTAACAGAATGTTTTGTAAGTTTCATGCAGTTCACTACACTCACATTTTATACTTTATTTTCTTTATTTAAGTTCTTTACTCTCAATAATAACAAAAGTATGGTGTGAATCAGGATCAAAGATTAGTTATCCATCTCAGAATGGATACTAAAACTTTTGATACCCCAGTAGTGGGGAAGAGGGGGAATTTTTTATGATTAGGACATGAATTGGCTAAAAAAAAAAAACATCAGTTTTGCCATTTGTGCCACACTTTTGCCATTCCTATGTCCTTTTCACATCAATAAAAAAGTTGAATGTTCAAAGGTAATTAGAATTCTAGTTGCTAGAAATGAAACAAATTGAGTAAAGGTGTAAATAAGTGTAAAAAAGTAAATAATGAGTGCTTTCTTGACTTTACAACTTTATGACATATACATAAACAGGCTGTAGTTTTAAATCCAGTGAAGCATTATAATGAAGGCAGTGATTCCCTAATATGACCATACGATCCTAAAAACATGTACATCTAATCATTATGAAACTTAAAATGTGCTTAACTCTACCTTAATTTACTCCTGAAAAAATTCCAAACACCTTACTTTTAATTAAGTGGCCATTAATTTGTAAACAGATCCCTTAATTTTACACTTATTTCAGGTATGAGTCTGAAACCCCATAATCCTAAAGTAAAGGCATTTTTTCAGGCGGTTCGGTTCTTTAAGGGGCAAATTTTAAAAAAGAAGGCCAAAATTCTAAAGTTTTACCACTTAATCAGCCTTGATCTGTGCACTTTACCCTTAATTTTCTTTAACTTCTTGTAAATTAAGGTTTAAATTAAGGTAATTTTATGGGGTAAAATTAAGAGGTTTGGCTTCCTAGTGAATGTATTTCGTTTTCTATTTGTTATGAATACGAAGTGGTGAATGTTAGGCTGCAATGTTTGTCCTTGCCTCACTGTGAATATTTTCAACAAGTCAATTGGAGATATATTCAATTTAATTATAATTTATTTTCACATTGATACATAAGACATCAACTTTATATATGCTAATTAAGCTGTAGTGTGAATATTCGTTTTCTAATTGTTCAATACAATTAACTTTGGCAGGCTTTATTTATGCATATGCCACATTACCAATTTAGATTAAACATTCAAAGACAAAATCCAGGCATTTTGACAATTCTACCCCAGGCCTTGCTCAGAGAACTACCCTGCCCACACAGCCGGCCCCTCTGAGAGACAAAGCCCTAATTGATGTACACCTGAGATTACCCATTACTCCTCCAGGCCACACACAGAGGTTTGGTCTCCTTCTGTGCACCAGTGATGCAAAATCAATGCGGAAGCTTATTTACTTGAAAAGGTAATTTGATGTTATCAACTTGTTGGAATAAACCCATGCCTCTGGAGTTAATGCATTCTTCTTTTGTTTTCTTGCTGTGTGCCGGACTTCACAGTGTAAATGTTTGCAAGCACCGTATCTGCCTCTCTCCCACTCTCCCTATATCTTTCACTCACACACCATGCAGCAGTTTTCTGGATGCTTGTTTAGAGAAGCTCATTAAATGCTGCAGGGGCCCAACAGGATCCCTCAGACAGAGAATAAAGCCACAGAGACGGTTCTACCAACACAAAAACTAAAACGCGGGAAAACACAAAATGGCTGAAAGAAGAGTGATGATGTGCAAAGTGTTTTAAGTTTAAAATACATGTATATAAAAGCACATATGATATGTGATGCTGTCATGTAGCAGATGGTGGCCTAGTGTTTAGGATGTTGCTCCTAAAACCAGAAGGTTGTGGGTTCGATCCCCAACACTGCTAGTGTCATCACTGAGGTTCCCTTGGGCTCCAGTGTGATTAAATGAAATGTACATTAATAAGATATTTTAAAATCATTTTACCACCTACGGCATTTTTCAGGTGCTTTCATCCAAAGCGACTTCCATTCAACAGGGGTCAGTCTCCCTGGAGCCACTTGGAGTTAAGGGTCTCATTCAGTTACCCAGTGGTGCTTTGTTGAAGGTAGGATTTGAATCCATGGCCTCTTGGTCAAGAGGCAAGTATCATTGGTTTATTAATCAATAATTCCTTAATGCTGTGATGAATATATTTATATGCATATACTTCTTATTAACATACACAAAAAGGCCGGACAGAGAGAGGACCAAACACAGTGAACAGACGCTCAGAGGAACACAATAGGCTGTTTGTGTCTGAGGCCAGTCTATTCTGCCAGGTGCTCTGAGAGCGGCGGCTATTTTCTCCCCACTGTCATTCTCCAGCAGCTTGATGGAGTTCAGCGGGACATTAAATTAGCCTCCCAGCAGCTAGCTAGCCCAACCAGGGGTGACCCAGCCCGCTGGCTGAGTTTTCTTGGCTGCTATTGGCATGCAGATTGACTGAGTGGAACAGACCCACCTGTCCATGGCTTCATTATTCCGTAGGACAACGACATACTTGGGAGCAGAAATGGGAGTTATGTGCAGTGTTGGGCAGGTACCTTTTAAAAAGTAATTAGTTATAGTTACTTCTCACAAATAATAACTGCGTTAGTAACTGAGTTACATCATTATAAAAGTAACTAATTACCAGGCAAAGTAATTATTGCGTTCCCTTAAAAATACTAATTTAATAAATCTATAAGCTGCATGTCACATAAACATTTTTGCTATTAACCTCAGCAAGGGAAAAGTAGCGCTTAAACTTCCAGTTTGCAGAAGCTGCCTTTGACTGACCGTGCGTGTGAACACCCGCACTACTCTGTCTTTGATTTGCTAACCATGGGAAATTTAGTCTAAGTCTAAGCCAATAATCACATTCTCAGTCATCAATGATTATGTGTTCCGCCCCACCCACACACACACACACACACACACACACAGACACACACACACACACACACCAGGCAGAGACGCTGCTGGTATGAAAATCGCTTCAGTGTTCTCAGTTATAGTAACGCACATTTTATTTTCAGTAACAGTAACAGCGTTGTAACGGGGGAAACAGTAATTGGTTTGATTACTCGTTACTGAAAAAAGTATCGCCGTTAGTAACGCCGTTTATTTATAGGGCCGTTATTCCCATCACTAGTTATGTGTGGTTTGTTTGTGTGCTTGACATGTTGTTGACTTGGCATCTGGTGAGAACCCTTGAAGGATGTGAAAATAATTCATTTATGCTCCTATAGGGAGTCCCATGTTCAATATTTTATCTTCAGATCCTGGAGAGATGCAGGACGACAGACATCATGTGACTGAGGCTTTGGTCCTTTATATCTATTTATTCTGCTCTCTCTGCTCCTGGACCTACTGATGCCCATCAGAAGATAGGAGTCAGCTCTCCAAGAGGCAGCTCTGGGACAGTTACTCAAAATGTAGTTCATTATGCATTAAATTAATTTCACCTTTATCTTCACCTAATCTTTATTTTCTTCCTTAAACCTACATGTCATTCTGAAGAACTGACATAAAAAAAAATAAGCATTTATAAAGCTTTGACCAACAACTGTCAGTTACTATAATGCTTCTTGGGGTCAAACCATATTTTAAAATGAATCAAAACTGACAAGAGATGGTCTCTGTAATAAGACTATATAAATTTTAAAACACGTCTGTGCATATTGGCATTAATGTATTTGGCAGATTCTCTGAATAGAAACTTTGTATTCATGCCAGAGATAAATAAATCAAAGGGAGATTTGTCAGATGGTTCGTCCTTGTTTTGGCACCAATGTTACAAAAAAGACCTTTAATTAGCCTCAGTGTAATTCAATATAAAGTACAATCATTAAATACAATGTTTTCTAAATAATTTTTAAACCACTTCACAAATACTACTAATAAAATCTGCACATAGCAGTTGTATACAAATGGCGTGAAAATACAAGCCGCAAAAAAACAATGAGTTATAAGATTTAGATGATATGCAGTGATAAGTGTGAAGAGAATACACGGATCAGCCATGACATTAAAATGCTAAAATACTGTGAGAGTCTACCTGTATCACCTAAAAAGCTCCATACCATCGAGACATGGAGTCCACAAGACCTTTGGAGGGATGTGGAGGTATCTGACACTGAGTTGCAGCACTAAGTTGCAAGATGGAAACCTATTTCCAGTGAATCAACTTCAAGATCTGATCGGCCGATAAGTATTGGGACGCCTGACCATTAGACCAACGGGAACTTCAAAGATATTGCATTAAAATTCATAGAATTTAATACAACAGATATTCTTCCTGGAAAGCCTTCCACAAGATTTTGGAGTTTCTGTGGGAATTTGTGTCCATTCATTCTGTAGAGCGTTTATAAGGTCAGACACTGATGTTGGATGAGAAGGTCTGGATCACAATCTCTGTTCCAGTTCATCCTAAAGGTGCTGGATGTGGCTGAGGTCAGGATACTGTGTGGCCAGTGAAGATTTTCCACACTGAACTTCTCCAGCCACGTCTGTATGGAGCTTGCTTTGTGCATTGGGACGCAGTCTTGCTGGAACAGAAAAGGTTCTTCCCCAAACTGGAAGCATGGTTTGTCCATAATGTGTTGGTCTGCAGAAGCATTAAGATAGTCATTCACTGGATGTGTGTGTGTGCGTGTGCGTGTGTATATGTGTGTGTGTGAGCATTCAATAACACAGAAGTGTGTCCCAATACTTTTGTCAATAGAGCATATGAACTGAATAGTTTACGTGTTACCAGTTGTGTATTATATTTGTATTTTTGGTCTTGATGTCTCCATTGAATCACTCTTCCCAAAAACACCTAATCGGAATTAAACAAAACAGTGTCACCACCTCTCTCTTCTTGTGCAGTAACACCATCACACATGCAACTGAATTCCACAGTCCAGCTCTTTCCACAGAAATAACACAGACAAATGAATGAATGATCATCAGGTGACCTGTCATACAACAATTGATGATAGAAATATGTGAGAAGAGGAATGATCATGTGATCAATGGGCCTGCTATGATCACTTTGTGTGATCAAGCTCTGGTCACAGCACTTCTCTGGCCCATCTTCTATTGACGGAAAGAAAATGTATGAAGTTCAGGAATCTAAGATTATGTCAAAGATAATCAAAAATCTTAGGAGCTCTGAGAGGCTGAACATCTTTCAGGGCTTTGAGCAACTGCATTTATTATTGAAGCAATTTCTCTCTACGTGTATTAACATTACTTGGGTGCTGTGAGCCATTTCCTCTAGTGTTTACTCATTCTGTTTACTTATTCCAGCCCTTCTAAACCAATAAACAATGGACAGGAATGATAACTGTAATTATATTACGTTCACTAAGCGTATCCCACAGAGTCAACAAGTGCTTTCTCTCTCTCTCTCTCTCTCTCTCTCTCTCTCTCTCTCTCTCTCTCTCTCTCTCTTTTTCTTTCTCTCTCTCTTCCTCAGAGAGTCACACCCGCAACCGACGACATGATTAATATATTACTCATGAATTCTTTTTAATCTCTGCCTAGGGTGGCATTGTGTTCCTGGCATTTCACTGTGAAAATGGAGAAAACTAAGAAGCTGGGGTTAAATGGTATGAATTTAATATTCTGCATGTTTCACAATGATAAAAATGTCAGATGAATGCTAATTAGCACGTGACACGCAAGGGGTGCTCAGATCCAAATAAATTCGGGTGAAATACCTAAAAAATTGTGCTTCTCTGAGACTCCAAAATCAAGGAGAGCTACTTCAGTAAAGAGGTTTGGTGTCCTGAACTCTGTTAAAGAAACCAAAGGCATTCCGTTCTAATATCACTCTCAAACATCTGTTTAATGATTTCAGCAGTAAAAAGGAATGTTTGATACTGTCCCCACTGAGGCTCTTTTACTAACTATCATACATCAGTGATGATATTTGGGTTGTCCAATTTGGGACTATTTATAGCCCAATTATCCTCTTAAAGTCCCTATTTTGTAAAAGGACATGCTACTTTGAAGTCTTATATGTCAAAATAATGCAAAATACTGAACTAAACCAGTCTGTATAGACCATAATTGAAGCTCTGCAGAGGCTGTATACATGGACATAACATAACAGCAGGCAGTGCTTAGGGGTCTGCCCCTGCGATTGTAGGCTTGAATCCCAGAATTGCTAAAGGCACCACAGAGAACAGCAATTAGATTCCAGTGTAAGAGAAAACAGAACGATGTAGAGAACATTAACCATGTAAACATGAATAAGCCAGGTGTAGCTTCAAAGTGCTGTTGATTCATGAGAGATTGTGAGTTTTGAAAGGCCTAACAAACCACGAGCAGGTAACCGTCCTCACACACTGCTCCCCAGGCTGCCCGCTGCTTCACTGGGGCAAATGGGTTAAATGCTGAGAACGATTTCACACTGTTCACACTTGTGTTGTGGAGTGTTCATGTGTGACAAATGGCCACTTCACACGTTCAGTAAATTGAAAATTAAATTGAATATTGACCTGGAAATTCTTGTAAATATGTGCTGTAGGACACCCTTTCGCCGCCCACACTTTACTTGAACCTTGCTACACAGTAACGACATGCGATGCCAGGCTAGAGATCAAATACTGTCAGTTTATGATCCTTAATATAACAGTGTTGTTACTATCACTGACCCTTAATGACAAAATGACACAATATGATGTGATTTGCATGCAACAAAAACCCGCATGACATAAAACACAGAAGCTTCTTCCATGACAGCATATAATACCTGACATGGCATTAGTATGACATGCAGCAGGGCTTAAATAAACTGGCCTGCCAGGTCCTGATTACTGCTTGTTCTGTGTTTTATTACACAGTGCACCTGAGGCACCGTGACACGATGATGCATCCATGGCAATATCCCAGGACATTTTCAGTGTACCTTCTCTAGTAAAAAATAAATGCATCAGAACACCGAGCAAACAGTGATGCAGTTTTTTAATATCCATTAATGCTAAAAATAGAAATGATCGCTTGTTTGGTGAATGCCAGCCTGCAGTCAAGCTGAACCTTCATCATCTGAGTGTTTTTGATCACAATGTGCTGCAGACACCTCATCAGACAGGGTTCATTTAAAACACAAACACACACACACACACACACACACACACACACACACACACACACACACACACACACACACACACACACA
>JBBKCR010179563.1:0-14518 GCA_037577295.1 Ladigesia roloffi | reverse complement strand
AGAGAGAGAGAGAGAGAGAGAGAGAGAGAGAGAGAGATAGAGAGAGTGAAAGCGACAGAGAGAGAGAAATTGAAAGGTGATGAGCAGAACAGCTCATTATGACAAGCGGCTCAGGAAGGATTTGCGCGAGGGTGACGAAGCGAGGGAAGGAGGAAAATAGGGGTCTTCAAAAGGTAACCTGTTTATAACCCACCCCGAAGCGCTGAAGCAGCTCAAACTGAATAATACCACAACCTTTCACTAGGGCTGTGGCAGAATTTCTCTTCCTGAATACTTTCATTCTGTCAATTCATCTACATGCAATTATTTAGTAAACTGATGCACTGACTAATCAACATTCTGCTGTTACAGCCACATTATTCAAAGTTTATTCCTTCAGTAATTCAACGTTTTTTCATTTCTGTAGCAATTTGTTATACCGTTTACATTTACAGGTTAATACTAATACTACTAAAAATATTTTACATTTTAATATTTTACAAACACAATGCTAATTACTACATACTGAGGACCGCTTTCTTGAATTTGATTATATTTCCTCTATGTTGTCTGTAGGTAGCTTTCTGATATGAGACTCCCTGCTAAAGAGATTCTGACTGAGAATCCCAAACAAATTGATACACTTTTAAGGAGCCAGTGATGTTTCCACACGGACCTTCATCAGCCTGTAAGTGTTTACATGGGGTATCTCACATTTCCAACATCAGTTTAAGATTTTTTTTTAATCCTGTAATGAGGGTCAGACATTTAAGTAACAGTTAGAAAGACAGAGTTTAATTGTAAAGTGATAAACAGATCAGTCCTGTAATACTTCATGCCAACATGTACCACGAGTGCTTTGGTAAAGAAAACCACACAAATATGTTTTTAATATTATATCATGTGGACCTGGGGAAAAAAGCAAGGAAAATGTACAATCTGTAGAAAGTATATTAAAAATAATACATCTGTCTTGACGCTCTGGCACATGGTTTTAATAGTTATTTCAGCTGTTTATCCGCTGTTTCTGCAAAATAATTCTTACCAACCTCTCTACAGACTTCTGTAATCAAATCTCTTTATAAAATGGGAAACCTGGATGTCTCTACACTTTCAGCTGGTGGCTTGGTGGTTAGGGAGTTGCTCCAGCAATCGGAACATCATGGGCCCAAGACTGCCAGTGACACCACTGAGGTACCCTTGAGCAAGATACCACCCCACAAACTGCTCTCTGGACAGTACTTCACTCCCTGTGTACTGCTTAACATGGTGAAAGGGTTAAATGCAGAGAAAGAATTTCACACTGTGTGCTTTCCTGTGGATTTTTTGCACGTGACTGTAAGGGGCCACATTACATTACTTTACTTTACTGTAAGAGTTATAGGCCGTCATATCTCCCATTCAGAGTCAAGGTCATAGAGCATGTAGTTTCAGTCAAATTGCTAAACATTACATTTAAAAATTGGAACATTTTCTTTCAGTGTGGCTTATGTCAATATCAGGGTATTGAAAGAGCTTTCATAAAAGTATTAGATGACATTAGATCTCTATAGAGTCTCGGGCACTATCAATCAAAAAATACCTCAGGCCTCCAGAAATAGTACTCAGATGAAAGCCATAAAACAGCTTTAGCTTATTCAAAGTGCTCTTGCTAGGAAAAAAAAGACTAAAAGTAAAACATACAAGAAAAAATTGTATTTCTTGTTGTTAATTAGCCCCTCAATGATTTGAGCCCTAAATTAATATCTGAAATGTTTGAAGAATATCAACCTGGTAGGTCTCTTAGATCAATGAGCTGGTCATTTATTGGGGCCCAGATCTAAATCTAAACAGAGTGACATGAAAACCGCCTCCCCATTCAGATCAGATCAGATCTTTCACTATTGCCAGTTTGATTTAGATTTTTAATTTGTATCTCTGTAAATCACATAGCATGAATTTCATGTATGATAATGTGGTATATTAATACATTTGACATGACTTGCCTTGCTCTCAATATGTCCTTCATAATGCACTAATGTACTTAACACGTAAGCAAGGTGCCAGATACAATAAAACTGACGCCCGCTCACAGATCTGGCTTGTTCTGGCTCTGATTGAGTCCTGGTGATATATATGAAGATAGATGCCATGTATGAAACATATGCATGGTCCCATTTCCTAGAAAGGTTGAAAATGTATTCCTCCTGTGTGTAGTTGTGTTTGTGTGTATGCATGTGTATTACCTAACAGCCAGTATGCGCATAGGTTGAGAACGGTGGACATTCTGGGAAAGGGAGTGGGGTGTCGCTGCTCGGCTGCTTGGTGGGCGCTGGAGCTGAGCTGCTCTGCTGCCCTGGAGATCAGTGATGTGGCCGTTGTGAAGGAGAGGACTAGAGTCAGAGTGCTGGGATTTGCACATGGAGTAGAGGCTCTCATAGGGCGAGAGAGACGTCATATCATTCACTAAAGCCTCCAGATCTACATCATCATCTGCAGAAAGGGAGTTGGAAAGAGAGAGTAAATCAAAGATTCATTCACCGTGTGGACAACACTTACTTCCTTTCACATTCCTTTGACCTTTTTTTTTTTTTTTTACTCATTTTTAAACATTAAAGCCAAGTATAAAAACAAAACTATTTGCTACTGTAAGGTATTCACAATGTATCTATTTTATAGAACAACTAGTGACCCTCAAGCGGCTGCAAAAGGGGACAAACTCCATGTGAAAGCCTGTATATATATATATATATATATAAAACAATGTGAGAACAAGCAGACACGTACAATGCTCAAATTAAATTGGTGAAATCACAGAACTTTCAAAATGAAAGGATTTTTTAAAAAGCCTACATTAAAGCACAACAAAATAATTGTCAGTGTTAAGTAAATAAGGCGCTAAGGTGTTAAGTTCCACTTTCCTTTGTAGGCTTTTGTAGTTTCTGTGCGAACTTGTGCGTATTCATTCTGTAGAGCATTAATGAGATCAGACACAGATGTTGGACAAGAGCCTCTGGATCGCAATCTCCATTCCAGTTCATCCCAATGGTGTTGGATGCAGTTATGGTCAAGGCTGTGTGTGGGCCAGTTAAGTTCTTCCACAGGGAACTCATCCAACAATGTCTTTAATGACTTTGCTTTGTGCACCAGGGCCCAGTCATGCTAGTCCACAATGTTAGAAGTATGATGTTGTCCAAAAATGCCTCATCATTTAGATTAAACCCTTCCCTGCACTCTGAGAAACATGTGTGCCCCAATACGTTAGTACATCCAGTGTATCTCCTCAGGTATACTATTCAAAAGCTGTGGTCATGTTTCACCACTAGGTGTCAGTGTAGGAGATGGAAAAGCTGTCAGTACATAGAATATATTCACTTCCAAAGCTTCTTTCTTTCTGTTCATTATTTAGAGAAAGCAACATCTCTAATGTATTCTCTGTATTCCTTTTAAAAAGCTGACAGCAGTATTCTGCAGGGTATTTGTCATCTCGCTCCTCAGTTCCCTGCGTCAGGAAAGTTAAACATAATTGTTTGTGCAGTGCTAGAAAACTGCGGCGGAATTAATTGTTTCCTACTATTAAGATCTGTGCAGTTCACGCAGGGGCTATCTATATTTATGCATTTAATAAACATATAGTTATATAAAAACAATTAATTTCATTATTGGTCTCTTCGCTGATCATCTAGAAAAGGTATTTTTTCTAATCTGTGGTCTTTGTGCTACATACAAGTTAGTATAAAACACTTGAAATGTACTTGGTTCATCACTCAAGATCCTAAAGAATTCTATTATCATTTATTAATTAGACATCTTTCTGTGATAATGGGTGGACTCACACACACACACACACACACACAAACACTGTTCCAGTTGCTAACTGGTACAGAGCACACTGTCAGAAAACAATACAACACAGATACACTATACATTTAGTAAATTTATTTTCCTTGAAAGTGTCTCCTCATATCCCAAAGTCATAGCCAGGTGTCAGCTTGCACTTAGTAAGCAGGCCACTATCATATAAGCAGGCTCACATTCATAATTTGTCCTACTCAGGAGTAAAGATCATGGATGAGAAAGTAAAAAAAAAACCTTTCATTTATAACCTTCACGTAATTAGATCCGATAATCGAAAACACTCTCAGGTCACCTAACTTAAAAATATGAAAACACCTATTCTCATCCTCAGATGCGCTTTACATGTCCCACTACAGCAGGCAGTTTTCAGTTATATTAAGCACTGAATCAAAGTATTTTTCTCATTAGAGCAGGCTAATAAGGCTAAAAAAAGGCTAATAAAGAGCAGCCTTTGCGCTTTCTACAGTACAATACCTCAGTATATGATTGTCAGTCCTCTTTTCATCCTATAATAACAATATGTAACATACCTTTGTTGTTCTACATCACTTTACACAGCATTCATGCAAATGCTACCACACATTCCCAACAGCCTAGGTTGAAATAATGAGGCCTTTAGCACACTAAATGGCCAGTTTTACTTTATTAGGTAACGATTAGCTTTGAATAATCAAAATAGGTGTTTCTAAATAAGTTGCCAGTGAGTGTGCCCTAGATTTGAGAATGGTCCACCAACAAAATATCAGCTCAGTGGTGGTCTTATGCTGGTCCTTTTGCAGGGATGACTGGGTGGATCAGCAACAGATCTACCGTAAAAACATAACATGCCAGTTTGTTGTACATATTATAATGGCTACTATGAGTAGCAACAAGGTTGCTGATTTACTATGGGTGATGAATTACACAATACCACACAACCAGGGTCAACAGAGGCTGTATTTTTATTTTGCTTCTACTACTGATTTAACTATTTACTATTTTTTATTTACTACTATGCATGTGCACGGACACACAACCACACACTCCCAGCTAATAGCATCCCTCACAGAGGTAAAATTAAAGACATGCACTTAATTAATGTAGATTAACCATCTTTCTCTCTCCCTTTCTCTTTGTTTGCTTGGACCTATTGCAGCTCACTGTCCAATTTTCCAAGTTCTGCATGTGTGTTTGCATTGTGATTATAATGTAGGTCACCTCACATTGTTACCTGCAGCTTATGCACAAATACACACACCCCACAGGTTATCAGCTATTAGCACAGAAGAGATTGATAGCCTTTGTGGAAAACAAGTATTCTGTTAATAATAATGTTGCTGTTTAAAAACCATGGTGTTCAAATAACTACAACTAATCAAAAACTCATTCCAGCGCATAACACACATCACACCTCTCCCTAACCAGTTCAAGTGTCATTAGCAGATTATGCAAAAACACACACAGAATCCCCTAAAAATGTCTGTAACTGCAGTTTTTTTATTATATCTAACTTTATGAAATTTATATCACAGTTATGGGAGTGAGACATATTTTGATAATTATGAATTTTATCTTTAGGGAGCAGTGTATAGTAATGTTTCACTTTTTAATCTTTAGCTAGAGTAAGATAAGGTAAGAAAAACTTAAGATAAGATAACCCTTATTGCATTCAAGATGGTTTTCCATTTTATTAAACAAAATGCTGGTTAGGATAAGTGGCTTGGATGGATGGATGGATGGATGAATGGATGAATGGATATTTGCATGGCATTCAGCTGCAAAGATGCTTAAATTTCATAATCATGACAGGTCTAATTTTCACCAATATGATTATGCACCAACCTGGATGATTAGGGGAGCTGCGACTGGATGATTGCTGGAAGCGAATGAGAGCAGGCGATCCATGAGAGGATGTGTGGTCAACATTGTCCTGGAAGGGAAATTCATTTGGTCACATCAGTATCAGGATCAGAGTTTTTCATTAGCTACCATAAAAATGTGAGACTCTCTTGGTGTGGGTGTGTGTATTTTTACACTATTCACATTCTTAATTCAAATAATGATTAAAACAAGTTTCCTCTGTATCAGCTCAGGTTAATGTGTTATTAAGTGGCTGCAACATCAAGATAAGAGACAAAAAGAGAGAGAGAACCACCTCCCATTCACATAAAATTGAATTAGACTGCTGTTCTAATCATCCTATTAAAGTTACTGAAGTCACAGTTAAAGAAAAAAATGTATTTGAAAGACCAAATATTTTGTACTTGCATGTAAACCACATACACACACACAAACACTGTGCTCAAACATTTGAATAGCTTAGATATAAGAAAGATAGATGCCATTGAAAAAATAATAACATACACACACAAAACAGCTTTTAAACACATTCTAATTTAAAACAGCCTCACGAATCCCAAAACTGGAGAAAGCACAGCTGAAGAAAAAAAAACAGTGCATCAAGCCACATTTTCAATTTCCAGTTTTCTAGGAAACCCAAGAACATGGGAAGCAGTTTCCAGGAACTGGTTTCTGCCAGAGGTCTCCCCACTCCTCTTCTCTGGCGTCCAGAAAACAAAAGGGAAAAAAAAGGGAAGAAAAAAAATCTATAAAACGGAGGAAATTTATAGCTCCAAGAAGAGTGTCTCTAACGCCTTAGCCAGTGGAACGTTAACATTATCTCAACAGCTAGGCAACAAAAGCCAAGTCTCCTTTCTTGTGTTTTTATTGCCCATCTCTGCTGAATTTTTATGTCAAAAAAGTTGTAGTTTCTTAGGAAATCAGGTAATTTAAGGTCTTCAATGGACCTTCACTTCCAAAAACCGAGCTTGAGCAAAAACTGGGGCATGTTATTATCTGTTACGGCATTTGGGAATAGGCGGCAAAGGAATGTGGGGGTGTGTGCGTGTGTGCGTGTTTAACTGGGGCTCGTTGCAGGCCTCAGGCAATTATGCAAACTTTAACCCTCTCCCCAGCTGATTCTGTTTTGAGGATGGTTCATTTCCTAGAAAGATGAGTCACATGATGCAAGCCAGGACTGCACGTCTGACAAACAGTAATTAACAAGTCGAACCATTAAAGTCGACCTCTGATCTCCAAGCTATCAATCAGGGAAAGTGTGAACTTAGCGGTCAAGGGAGTACTTGTGCACAGACACATATCCATGCAAACGCAGACACATGAATGAATGTCCATAAAGTGTATTAATGAACAGAAACACTTTAAAAATTAGTTCCTCTGTTGCACTGCTCCAGAGGATCCTTTACAGGTGTCTTTCTGTTCAAGTATGTACATAAATGCATACATGCAAACATGCACAAAATACACACACATAGACACATCTGCAGGAGTTCTCGGGCGGTTTTAAACTGTTGTGTGGAGAGAGCCAGCAGAAGAGGCCAAAACACCATGAGAGTGAAAAAAAGAGACATGCCAGAAAAAAATATGCGAGCCAAGCTAAAAGGCCTGGACCCTTTACCTGCCTGTGTGTCTGTATGCATGAGACTGTGAGCCTTTATCTGTCTGAAATGTGCAGCATACTTGAGTGCACGTTGTACAGAAGCCGGCCCTCTCTCACACACACACACACTCACACATTCCCTGGGTTGTCCTTTATAACATACAACCTGCCGCTCTAAGGACTCTCTTAAGCTTTCACCTTTACCCTAATCCTCACATTCCACTTACATTAACACTCACAAACCTTCATTAAGTCAGTCTGAAACCTTATTTTACTAAACCAATTCACTGCACTGCTGAAACCAAAATGTATATTAGTGAGCCATATAGTAAGTATTACAGTGAGAATCTCAACAGAAGTAGAGTAAGATCGTTTTATTCATCCTCTGAAATTGCCAAGCGAAATTCATTCCTAAATTAAGAAATTAAGTCCTAAATTAACTATGTCACTTGAGTAGTATAGTAATGTGTAGTGCTATCACTAAAAGTGATATAAGTAACTGAGGTATCTAGTGATTATTCTGGTTAATAATTGGGTAGTCACTACTAAATTGGAAAATATTCAATTTGACTTCATTTTCATTATTTCTGTAGATCTGGTAGTGGGATCCTGCTATTCTTTCACTGTGTAGTGTAAACACAAGTGGTTTAAGCAATTACAGCCCCCGTTGTTGAGAATCTGAATAATGCTTAATTAGGGTCTACATAAACAATGTATATTTTTTTAAAATGCAAAGACTTACCTAAGACATTCTTATTTTTATTATAAAGTCATTTTAGTCCTAATGATGTTGTGTATACTTTGGCATGCTCACTGATGTTGCTTTAAGATGTGTATCAGGCAATCAGAAAGTGCTGATTTGCATTATTTGTCTGAAAAGCACAGTAACAATTAAAAAGGAGATACATTAATTGCAAAAAAAATGTATTACTAGAGGCCAAGGCAAACAATTAAATCCAATATGTGAACTATGCCCCGAAAGTTTTATTTATTAAAGTGTGTTGATGTTTATCACATGTTTATTAAAATTGGTAAAAATGTGTGAATGTGTGAACATTTTGTCAATGATCAATTATCTTTGGTAAAGCCAGAAAATTGAATTCCTAAACAGTTCTATGGAATATGGCATAGCCACTGAAGTATGTTCTAAATGAAATGCAAACACCTCATAGAGAATAAAAATACAGCATAGAGAGAGAAAGAGACAGTGAGGTAGAAAGAGGGCAAAGGCCTGAGCACAGAGAAGCAGAGCTATGGATAAGACCAGTCAGGCTTCCAGTGTGTGTGTGCTCACAACGGATGTTTGGGCCGCATTCCCGGCCTGGGATGACTCTGGCATGGTTCCAGTGGCTCTCAGAAACCACCCCCTGCCACCCTATGGAGTTATATAAGCTTGCAGAAAGAGGGCAGCCCCCAGCCTCTGCTGAGTACACCAAAGGCCCAGCCATGTTCATTCCACTGCTACAGCATGGGGGGTATAGGGGCAGGGGAGCAGAAAAAGTGGGGCAGAGGGAACGGCGAGAAAAAAGATCTGGAAGAGTCAGAGTGTTGAAAGGGCTGATTTATCCCTCTTAGGAAATGCACATAGACATTCTTGCACAGAAAATCAAAGAAATACTTTATAATATTAGTCTCAGTTCAGACATTCTGCCAACAGCCAACGAACTGATGCATATTGTGCACCAAGAAAACCACAGCTATCAGACTTGTCACATAAATAATGACTAGATATCGCCTATGTAATGTGTAGACCAGTCTTTGCTCTTTCAAGTGAGTCTGATTGAGACAATTTTTGATCAAGCTTTTTTAAGCTTATCAATTCTCATCTGGAGCAAAATATAGACTGAAAAATGTTAATGAAGCTCAGTTTACCGAGAGGCAACTATAATGATATTTCACAGAAGTAGAGTAAGATCATTTTATTCATCCTCTGAAATTGCCAAGCGAAATTAATTCCTAAATTAAGAAATTAAGTCCTAAATTAATTGTGTAAATTGAGTAGTATAGTCATGTGTAGTACTATCGCTAAAAGTAACTGAGGTATCTAGTGATTATTCTGATTAATAATTGGGTAGTCACTACTAAATTAGAAAATATTCAATTTGACTTCATTTTCATTATTTCTGTAGATCTGGTAGTGAGATCTACAGAATCTCCTGCTTTTCTTTGACTGCGTAGTGTAAACACAAGTGGTTTAATTCTCATCTGGAGCAAAATATAGACTGAAAAATGTTAATGAAGCTCAGTTTGCCGAGAGGCATCTAAAATGATTTTTCACAGCCAAACTGACTGATGGGACTAATTTTCGAGTCCAGGGTTTATACAGAGTTCCTTAAGTGGAATTTTCTACTTTTTTACTACCTTTTTCACTACCTTCACAATATTTTTAATGACCAGCACAGCTTCAAGCTTCAACTGTGGCAGCATAAAATATGAAGTAAAGTAACGAGTGGAGTAATGAAATATCTTTCCAAAATGAATAAATAACATATTTCCTCACAATTTAACGAGGTAAATATAACTTAAAACTGGCCAAATAGAGAGAGAGAGACAGATATACAGACAGAGAATGAGAGTACATTTTAGAATTGGATTCATCAGTTGGATTCATCAAGATGTCACAATAGGCCTGGGTCCATAGGTTTTACTCAATATGTCGAAAACACAATTGCATAAAAATTTACTAACACACTGACCCTTTAGGATGAACAGCTACATATTTGAATTTGAAGCAAATTTCTAAGTGGTTCAATTACGGCCTTGAAAAAAAGAGGAGGAAAGTGCAACTTTACACTCTAATAACGGTATTTCAATAACTGTCAAACATAAGAACAAATAACTTAATAACCCAACTTCAACACAGGTTAAAAAACTTGCACACAGAGGCAGAGAGAGAGAGAAGAGAGAGAGAGAGAGAGATAGTGAGAACATAAGCAACCCATGGAATTAACAACAGGTATGTTGCTAATTGCAATTATAGATAGACAGCCGGGTCACAACTGCCTCAGCTGTGTGGGATTTTCTTCTAGCATTTTTTCCACTTGGAGTAGTTCTGCATTTTTGTACTTGTGTCTTCTTCGAAGAGAGTTGGGTTTTGTAATGAGCTCAGCCATCTTTGCTCCTGCATTTCTCTCTGCCATCTCTGCACAATTGTCGGCATCATTTTCAAGTGAAAGGCACACAATATTGAGAACCTGCCGCTGGGCCCGGAGGTTCTCCAGCTCGTTCTCTGCGGCTGTCCTCTTCAGCTTCTGTGTGCCACTCTCCTTTTATTGCATCTCACTATCAATGTATAGTCTGTATTTTGACCTCGCTGAAGCAGCAGAGGCCAGGGCCTCCATGGTCAGAGGAATTATTTCTGAACGCCATCACAGACCTTATCACAGATTAACCTGAGGACTTTAAGCGATTCATCACGGAGGCTGCGCGATTCTACTTCCTTATTTACAGAGAAGACTCTCTAAACTGTAGCTTGTCTATTGAACCGGAGGAGAGCACTTTGGCAGAACTTCAGCAGGTCAGGATGGGACGTGCAGAGTTTGGAGTGGAGAAAGACATCCAGATGCCAACTTAGGGTTTAGAAGGAAACAAAGTCTTCTTCTCTGCCCATAATCGAGAGAAAGGACATGAATTGCTGAACGATGACATCACCTGCAACATTGACAAGAAAATTAAGATATATTAATTACATTCCAGTCAACTGCTTCATCATCAATTCAACAAAAGTACATGCAGTACATCATAGATACACAACAGTAAATATAGCTGTGGATCTCAACCTGGGGACAAGAAAGTCTAGTCTAAAATACAAGTTTCTCATCTTAGATTAAAAAGGCAGAAAACCACAAATGAGATTCCTAGCATAAGACCTTAACCAATTTGAAAACCCCAGCAACTTGTACTGTCACTATACATTCAATCTTCTTAGCAGCTGCAATACCCCCTGCCAGCTGCTGTCCCTTGAATGTCTGTACTAATGTAATAATCTGTACAATGCACCACACTGGATCTTTGATCACATTTGTGCCTAACAATGGGGAATTTCAACGGGGAATTTTCCTGCAGTTTCTTTTATAATTCTAATCAGACACTGCAAACACTCTTTTCTCAGTACAGAGAGTTCCACTATCTTGGTTCCTGGTTTGCCCAAGAGTGCCCATTCTATTAAAGAACATTAAGGAACATTCAAGTCAATGCTTTCTTTGAAAGGAAATGTTTACATAATATTAATGATAATATTAATACAGAACAAATTGTATTTGTTAGTTGATATTTGCAGGCATCATAATTCACAAATTCTCCTCACAAAGCAAATTAAAAACAATGAAATTACCCTGATGGTAGATTAAGCCCCCAAAGCCTAGGTCTACCCTTCTGAGGGAAACCTAGTTCTTCTCGTCAGAGATGTCCAATTTAACGAGCTGCAGGGGGGTTTGGTCCTGTGGAAGCTCCCTTTTGATGAACCGCCACAGTAAACTCTGATGATGACAACAAGCGAATAGTTAGCAAGTAATTGTATCAACAAATAACATTCAAATAAATTCATTAAAATCTTTAGAGTGGTCCTTACCAAAAGAATCTCAGTCAAATATATTAGCCAAAGAAGGCAACACTGGCTCCTCTGTTTGGTATTTCTGAAAAAAGGTGTTAAAACTTGAGCTGCCAGGATGGCGTCATAAAAGACTGTGTTCGGTTTTTGGACCTTCTTATCCTCAACAGCACTGACATACGTCAGAATCATGGGTCAAACTTCCAGGACTCTCTCTGCAACCGGCAGAGAGGAGAAAGCAAGATGACCGGGTGGGGTTGGTGTACACCTCTCTTTGGGCAGGAACATTGTGGAAGAAAAAATGGAGCGTGTGCAGGAGTTTATCAGTTTTCCAGGATGTAAAGCCTACATTCATGGCATTGTAGAAGGTTTGAAGTCCACAGCTCCCAACCATCAGGACTTGAGCACCTCCATGCAGCTCAGCATGCTCCTTATGAAGAGGATCCAGGAGGCTGAAGTCAACATCGGGGCCATCCATGCCTACTGAGAGAACCTGTCATGTATTGAGTCGTCCAACACATTCCTGTGAAATATCAAACAGAAGAAAGTTTGTTTAAGTAAAATGTATTGAATAAGTAAACCACATCCAATATACAGACAGGCAGCAATACTGTATATGCTTCAAATAAAACATTTAGCTTTATTAAAATTAAAACATGAGTCAGGTGTTCGAATACCTTTAACAGTGACAGATATTATGCCAATGTTAAGGACTGCTTTATCAAAGTTAGATCATTGGTTATCCAAATGTGGCTCACTATAAACAAAAACCTATGATGTAGGTTTGGCTTTATCGGAGCCATGCTCAACCTTCAGATGAAGCATAACAGTTAGTTTAGAACACTTATTATTAATAATATACACTTTTCCAATATTATGTTACAGGATTCAACAGTAGGCAAAATAAATACAATGATCTAAAATCCATGAAAATGTTCAAATGCAAATAATGTCCCCTATGTAACCAAAAAATATAGGAAAATAAACTTACTTTGATGTGCTGCAACAGGTCATCAGCTCTTCCATGTCCCAGGAATTGTGTGCCAAAATACCTAGAGCAGACCCAACCATCCTCCAAAAAATGAATGTGTATGTCCATTTGATTTTTCTTTGTCGATTGATTAAGGCCCTCATCAATCATAAGGACGTATGGTTCGGCTTGATTTATGACCTCAACCAGTTGCCTCTTAAAATGGGGGCAATGCCAAATTTGATCATGTAGCCGGTCTTGTCCTTGGCCAAAGCGATTGATTTGGTGATCTGGGAGTCCGGAAACATCATGCTAAAAGCTCTCCTATTCATCATTCGACTTGAAAGAGTGGTGTTTTACTGCTAAATCTAAACACCACACTATCTTGGCCTGCAGCGTAGAGGAGGAAGTGCAGAGCACCTGAATCTTGGTAGGATTACTGGCAGTGGATTGTGTGTGGGAAGCAGGTGAGGTTGAGGTGAGCAGTGGAAGATGTAGTCGAAGGTGTAGCTTTATTGTCCGTGCAAAACAGCAACAGCAGTAGCAAATCCCCGCATCCAGGCTAGGTGGCTATTCGACTCCATTTGTGATTTAACCACTTTCGTCATTATCCAGGCAATATTTTAGTCTTCTTACAGATGTTGCAATAAGCCTCTCAGCTGTTGCAAACTACAGGCCTAAGCCAGTCTTTAAATGTTGATTCTTCCAGCCAGAGGTCTAAAAACTTGCATTTGCCTACATCAGAAATAAACTATTAGCAAATTCACACAGAGGTTTGGCAGCAAGCCAGCCGGGTACTCAGATTGATTCAATGCGCGTGAGGTACACGTGACAACATTCCTATCATTCAGGTCGTACTTTAGTTCCTAAGTTTAGTCATTTAAGGAGAAAAACCCATAGGCCCAGTTGGATGGGGGTTGAAAAATGTACTACCCTGTCAGATGTCAGATTACTAATTTTTACTACATTTTACTGGCCTTAATTTAGCCTACTTTAATTTACTACCTTTTACAAGCAACCCTGGGGTCACTTTTTATTAGAGGTCTGCACACCTGTATTGACCATGGGGGCCTGAACAAGATCACAGTCAAGGTTCGTTAACCTCTACCCCTCATGACCTCAGTCTTTGAGGTGTTGCAGCAGGCCCCTATTTTCACCAAGCTTGACCTGCACAGTATCGACAGTCTAATCCAGATCTGAAAAGGTCATGAGTTTAAGTTGGCATTCATCACAGCACCTGGGCACAATGAGCATCTGGTGATGTCTTTGGGTTGATGAATGCACCCACCATCTTCTGGGCTTCATAAATGACCTCCTGAGGGAAACCTTGGATCACAGCGTGTTCATCTACCTGACAACATTATGATTTACAGCCATTCCATAGACAGGCGCATGCACATCAGAAGAGCCCTCCAGCTTTTTTCAGAACACCACCTTAATATCAAACTGGATAGTTATGTGTTCCATACTTGGCCGGCCACTTTCCTGGGATTTGTGGTGTCCAAGGGCCAACTAAGCACGGTTCCTACCAAGGCACTGGCTCACTGGCTGTGCCACACTTCAATTTGGCTTACAATTATGCTGGGATTTTATCCATGATAATTTCATGCAGGATTTTAAACACACTACCCATTACCCTGACAACGTCCTCCTTACTGTCCTGCGTCGCCTGCAACTGTCCAATGCAGCCGGGCTGTAGTCCCTCCAACCCGGGCGACGCAGCAGTTAACCGCAGGACATTGTC